>SCDY01000509.1:0-71230 GCA_004143825.1 Drosophila micromelanica
CTTTGCCAAAACTCATCCGATTTTGATGAGGATGGTCTTTTTGTTCATGGTTCGGCGCCTAGTTGAATTCTACATTTCAGTTTAAAAATAAAATTTTTGGTCCAAATTCATGTTAAATATTTTCGAAAATCGTCAAAATAGTTTGAAAGATCGAATAGCAATGGCAACCTGGCCGACGTGAACTTTGACAGGTAACGGGACTAAGACCTTAGTTTCAATTGAACTGCGACAATGCCGTGATAAACAACTGAACTATTCCAAAAATCATGCGAGCATGATCGAGCGCAATTTCAGAGTATCAGCAACGCTGCAGGTAGATATGGGAACTCTTTGACAGATGGAAAACTGAATAAAGTCCCAATTGGATGTTGGGGCAAGAAATTGAGAGGTCTAAAGAAAGGCATTTGGGGCCAAGCTCACGTGTGTGTGGCAACAACAATGCCAGCGTCGAAACGAAGTTGCATCTGTCCAGATGTGTTCCAAGTGTGTGTGTGTGCGTGGGGTGTGTGTGGTGTGTGCGGGGTTTCTGTTTATGTGGCTGTTGCTCAACAGTTGAGCTTGTGTGTTGAATGGCCGCAAAACGCAGTTGCAGCCACAGTTACGTCCGCAGACTTTGGCTGCCTAATGAGGCAGCGGGACAACAATAAGCGCTGCCACAAAAGCAAAGCAACAACAACAACAACAACAACTACAACCAAAGGGCATTTGACAGCGAAGCTTAAACACGGCCAATGCGCATAAACGCCAGGGTTTTACCAAATTTGTATGCCTGTGTGTATTTTGAGTGCATTAATGAAGTGCCAATGACAGCGGCATGTGACCTGGCTTACTGACTGACTGACTGACTGACTGACACACACACATGTGTGTGTGTTAAGTGTGGCACTCAAACAAAAGCTGAGAGAAAAGAAGTGTTGCATACTTTTGGTCAGCGTCAATTTGCAATTGAAAAGAATGACAATGGCTGCACGCTCGTAACCATAGCTCATGGCTCATATATGTCGGTTTCACACACACAGCCACACACACACACATACACCAAATGTGGCTCGACTTTAAAACAAAGTGGCACAAAATTGACATTACACAAAAAGGGATTTATTTAGTTTATTTGCTGTATATCAGCAGCCATAACTGTCAAGCGTTTGTTGTTGTCTGTGCGGTGGTGTGCGGGGGTGTGTGGGTGGGTGGGCGGTTGGGTGAGCTATTGCTGCTGCTGCTGGAACTGGAGCTTTGCTGCATAGCGACCATCATCATCAATCATTTTGATTTGCGCTAAAAACTATGCTATGCCCAGCTATGGGGTGCTGCATTGCAAAATTCTACAACAAAAGCACAAACAAACATACACATGTACAGCACACTTATATAGGAACGATAAAGTTCAGCTACAGTAACAGCAACAACGAGGTACATGTGAAATGACAACAACAATTCATGTCGACAAGTTGCCTTTGCATTTTTTGTTCATACTCTTTGCGCTGGGTTAACTAATCCGATGAGCAGCCCTGTAACGCCTTGAGAGAGTCGAGATATAATCTGGTTAGCATTTCAAATGTTTCCTTTGCTCTCAGACTCTCCCAGTGGAATAACCCACATGATCAGCTATATCGCTTTCGTATCGCTTTCTTATCTTCCATTGAGGAGACGCCTCTTGGGGCACTTTTTTTTTTAGTTAATAGCAAGAGATGATTGGCGTATATACAAATATATATATATATATATAATTGTTTAATTATTTTAAGCAGATTTTGAATTATTATACATATTTTAGAGAGTATCCTTTTAAAATGCTTGCTCTAGAGTGCGTGTATTGGATGCATTTTAGTATTTTCTAGTCCTTTGTTTTATTTGTGACTTAACAAATGCATTCGTACATACTCACACTCACACACATACATGATGTCCTCCCCACCCATCAGTCCGATCTCTGTAAGTATGCATACTCTATGCATGCATTAGTTTTAGCTGCTCGAGTAGTTAATGGACAATGGAGACGGAAAGGGGGGGGGAGTCGAGCCGAGTCGCATAGTCGACTGGCAAAATATTTTTACGGCTCGCTCGTAAAACTGCTTGTCAAATATTTTTACAGCATTTTAAACATATTGCTCGCTTCAGGAGCGGAGTGGAATGGAAATGCATGCGATAATATATATGGGGCACATAATGAAATTTTAATTAAGCCCAAGCAACAGAAGAGAGCCCTCGAAACGTGCGTCTTTAAATTCAATTTATAATGACTTACGCGCAGCATCCATCCACTGCAGTGGGTATTATTGTGCTTGCCATGACTCACAATCCCATCCATAGCCACATTCGCAGATGTGGGTAGCGTGGGTGGAGTGGGTGGCGTGGGTGGCGTGGGTGGTTGCAGAATTGGCTGCGCCGTTGCCTTGGTAAATCAATTAAGTAAAAGATATTTGCGCAACGGTTGTCCGTGCAAGTGCTCGATAGGGCCAATGAATACGTCAGTCAGAAAAACGTGCGAATTACGGAATAAACGAACAAATACACAAACGAATGTCACATTGTGCGAATGTAATCGAATGATAACTTACTTGTTTTCAATGCATTTCCCCATATGCCACAGCCTTATGACTGCGTCTCCTGCTAAGTAAATCTCATTCTCTCTGTCCGTTCGCCATATCACTTTCCTCACAACTGCAGCAACACTATTTTATTTTTCTAATTGATTCAATTACTAAGAAATTTATAATTGGATTTTCCATTGATTATGTGTATATATTTAGTTCGTAGGGAAAAAAGTATATTGTGTTATCTAATTAATTAAAATATAAAAATATATACCTTCTCCTTCGAAAGTGGGCAGGTCGAGTATCCATATCTGTCACAATTTTAAAGAGTAATACAATTTTATTGCCTAGTTCCTTTAAGCCCATGTTTTCGAAATATTTTTTTTTTATTTGATATGAGATTTAAAGGTGAAAATCCGATTACAAACGCAACAAATTCAACAAATAAAATAAAAATCTTTGAAAGTTTCTTAAGTGGCTGCTGTTTGTCCACATTTGGCATAATTTCTGAGCTGCTAATTCTCAATATTTTCACACTTCATCCTCTCTAATGGCTATGCCCGTGCCTCTCTAGCATATCTCTGGTTGGAAACTTATCGTGTGGCAGCTTGCCAAGCGACATAAATCAAAAGCTCGACACAAAACCTTGAAATGTTCAATATGAATTAAGCAATGCCACGATATATCTCTCTCGCTCAGGCCCTGTGTCTTTTTTCCCGTGGCCTCTATGTGTCCCAGCGCCATTCCCGAATTGCACTAATCTCATGGGGGAGCTCTCTCTCTCTCTCTCTCTCTCGGTGCAGTTCTCCTGCTGCTGCTGGCCTCCGATTTTCGCTTTCGTTCAAAACTTTCTAATAATTTCTATTTGAAAGGCGGTCCAAAAGTTGTGCGTGGTGTGCAAAACTGTCATATTTCATAAGTCTCTCGTGCAAGAGAATAGCGCACAGCCGTTCAAGCAGAAACAGAGAGCGAGAGAGAGAGAAACAGAGAGAGAGAGAGCGAGAGAGAGAGAGACGCAGAGTGGCCTGTCTGTGTATAATTACATGGTTCAACTGTCACGGCGAAAAACAAATAAATGAGTTTCACTTGCAAAACTTTGCCAGTAAGAGAGGCAACGGCGGCAGCTTGGCTTATGGCTCCAAAATATCGAATTCACATGCCACATGCGGCAAATGCACTTTGTGGCCATCGACCGATGCTACTGCTGCGGCTGCGGCTGCTGCACGGCACGGCACATATATCAAAATTCGATACGCATTCATTTTGATGCCCTTTTTGGGGCAAAGTTTCATGATGCAGAAATGTTGAAAACTTTGTTGCCACACACACACACACACACACAGCATCCATATGCTACAGATACATAGATACGCTGAGGCTGATGCGACGTGAGTCGAGTCGAGTCGAGTTGACTGCCCGACAATTAAAGCCAAACAATGCTAGCACAGGGAGAGACTGATTGAAGTCAGAAGCGCGCCGCCCACTTGGGCAACAAGTTTCGACCAGGTTGTCAAATCGAAAGCAAAATACCTGAGCTTCCAGTCGAAGCGTTTGAAATTAATTCAGATTGCAATTCCTTTGAATTATACGCATCACCAAACTATGATTTCTCATGAAATATTAATGCCGGCATGCGACATTTGATATTTTTCGCCGTCTGCTTTGTTTTTTCTTTGTCTGCTTCGTGTTCGATTTTTTGTTTTTTTGTTGTTGCCTCGTCTGAATCCGAATGCTAAACGCATTCAGGGCCAACTTCGTTATCATTGTCAACATGCCATTAAGTCGAGTCCGCCGAGGCCCGCATCCGTTGCTCCTTTGCCCCGTTGCCCCGTTGCTGTTCCCTGGCATAATCAGAGCAATTCCAAAGTTCTGTCTGTCAAAAAGGCACAAAATGTGGCCATCCATGATCGTCATACCCATTCCCGTGCTCAGCCCGGTGCTCATCGCTGTCGTTCACGTCATGCTCAATGCTGTCTGCGCCTCTGACATTTTTTTCTTCTTCGTGTTCCATTTTTTTGGCACTTCCTTTTTGACACCGGCGTTCCGCTACGTTTCACGGCTGTTCTACCTGCTCAGCTGCTGACCCCCTCACACCCACACACACACACACACACACACGTCTAATGTGGCCCCTGGTTTCTCCCATCGAATACGGTGTCTATCAATGCCAGCGATTGTCCTGCCCCTGCTGATGCTACTCGGCTGCCAGCCGGAAAATGTGAATTTATCACACGAGCACGTACGCATATTTCTCGGCGTTGGCCATTTCCCCCCTCCGTCAGTTGCCGCTCCCCCACACAGCAGCTTTTATTTTGGGCGGCGCTATTGGTGGATTGGATACGTTGTCGAAAAGTGGCACGATTGCTTCATTGCAAACGTCGTTATGCTCAAGTGCCGCACACAGATTAGCTAATGTTCCAATTTGAATGTGTGTCGGGGTCGCCAACGGTGTGGCCACTGGCCGACATGCTTATCTCTCTGCTGTGCTGTTGCACGTGCCCCAAGCTATCGACATCGACCAGCTCCTACATGCCCCTGCCTGCGTGTGTGCGAGTGTGTGCGTGTGTGTGTGTGTGGCACTACTCAGCGCACTCGAATCGTGAATTTGAATGTCTTAATTGCATCCTGTTTGTGGCAAATTCACTTCTGCAACAATTAAAAGCCAATTTTGCAGCGCGCGTCGACAGCTGGCAGCGCTTTGGGGTTTCTAATCAACGCAGTGGGTGGCAGCACACGCTGCGCAGTTGGGCGGGAGCCAACGGGACAACGGGACGTCGGGACAACGGCCCTGTCGTGGATATCCTCCTTTCGCGTCTCTCCTTTATTTCCGCTGTGCGACAAAAATTCCCAGACATTTGCTTAATGTAAGTAAACTGCAGTCGTTGCTGAAACTGAATACTCTTTAAAATGCAATGGAATATATTTTGTAAATATCAGTTCCCATTTATTTGACCTCTCTTTAAATTATTGAAACCTCTGACTTAAAATATGGCTAGTTCAATAACCAGTTCATGTTTGTGGTTAACAGAATAGAAATCGGTCCGGTTCAATTGGTTTTACATTTGTGCATTTAGTCTGTTGAAGCGCACGTAGTTTTTGGCAGACCCCACCGCAAAAGAGCACAACGCAACGATAATTGAAATTCCGCCCACAATTTCGCTTGGCTGATAAAACTGCGCGCGCTTTGTCTCCGTCTCCGTCTCCGTCTCCGTCTGCAGCTGGAGGCAGCGACCCAGACAGGATGTGGCACAGCAAAGAGCAGCAGAGCTGCAGTGGAGCCGCTGCAGCTGTGGTCGCTAATTAAATTGTGCTGCCTCTCAAGGAGCAGGTGCTTTATTGCGATTGGGTCACATGCAGCGCGTGGTGATCAGCAGCGGATCGCAGTCGCTGCCACAGTCATCCAGAGTGGGCGCACTCTGGCGATGGAAATGCGGCGGCACCATCAACGCCCGCGCATAATTTGGAATAGCTTCCATGGGAGGAGGCGTGGCCTGGTAAAATGATTGTGAATGTGGCGTGCCAGGAGCTGGTACCCAAACGAAGTGTCGCGTCTGCGGGACGTCCTGCCAGTGCATGCGATTGACGCGACAGATTTGGCCAACTGTCGCCCCATATTTGAGTGCCAGATGTGCCATGGTGTCCTTGCTGGACACACGATGACGCGTCCACAGCTCTAAGCCGCCTAGATGGGGCCCACAAAGATTGGGCACATCCTCAGTAGGCATTTTCAAAGGCGGTCGGAAACGTGAACTCGTGGAATTAAAACATTTTGTAAATTGTATATTTTTTTGTTTGGGGAATTAGTGTAAACAAGGCGCCAACTTGAGTCGAGACGAAAACAACACATCATTATATTTGCATACTCCAGTGCACGATGCCAGTTGTGCTGCCCCTTTGATGGCCCGATTGGTGCCTTGTTCGGTAACGAATCGGGCCACGCGTAATCATAATCACGTCGTGTGTGGCCAACGCTGCGTATACGCAATCAACTGTTGTGGTGGAGCGAAATCGCACAGTTCGATGCGCTGCATGTTGATTGTGTGTTGAAATTGCGACTGCTTCGAGTTGGTTATCAATTGTTTTGGGCGTAAATAATCGAAAGTGTTCAAGGTATACAAATATATTATATTTTATCATGGCTAAAATTGTAAAAACAATGATTAACAAATAACAATAAAAATATGGAAAATAAAATAAAGTAAATAAAAAAGCAGTTATAATTAGATTATTTAAGCTAATATATTTTTAAAAACATTTTGACATTACAATTAACCAATTAAAATTGCATAGTATTGTTCGATTCGTACTTTCTAGCATAAATTGCTTCTCAAAGTATTAAAACATGAATGCAGTTATTTTTAGGGGGTAGTAATTTTTTGCATTTGTGAAATGTTTAAAAAGAAGCCGCGAATGTGACTCTATTGGATAAGCACAAATATGTGAAAATTATTTGCGGCAAGCGATCTGAGAAAACACTTTGCTTTTACGCTGAGCTGGGCAAGAACGCTTTTCCATCGACTTGGGGGTAATCTACTGTAAAGCCATTTGATGGCGAATCGAGATTGGCTCGAATGTAATGTGACATTATTAAAGTCAGAAACTAGTCAAAAAAAAATGTTGAATTTTTATAATTTTATTTCCCCCGCACCTCACACCCTTTTCATACAAATTTTTGTAGGGCCTTTAATTCACTAGTACATGGACAACGTGCAGGAGAAATATGCTCTGGATAAAGATATACCAACGTTGAAACGGAAACGCTTCTTTTTGACGGTCATGCTGTTTTTGGGCATGGCCAACGCCTATGTTATGCGCACCAACATGTCTGTGGCTATTGTGGCAATGGTCAACCATACGGCCATTGCCCCCAATTCCGATTCCGATTCCAATTCAACGGATATTCCGAGCGGTAAGGGAGACGGCGAGTTCGCCTGGAGCTACAAGCTGCAGGGCTACATTCTGAGCAGTTTCTTCTATGGCTACGTGATAACCCAAATTCCATTTGGATTCCTGATCAAGAACTACGGAGCAAAGCACTTCCTTGGCTGGGGCATGATGATCAATTCGCTTGCCGCATTTCTGGTGCCACTTTCTGCCCGTAAGTGGGGCTATTTGGGGCTCTGCGTGGTGCGCTTCATCCAGGGCCTCGGCGAGGGTCCAATTGTGCCCTGCACCCACTCCATGCTCGCCCACTGGATACCGCCCGATGAGCGTTCCCGTTCCGCGGCCGCTGTCTACGCGGGCGCTCAGTTCGGCACCATCATCTCGATGCCGCTAAGCGGCCTCTTGGCGGTATATGGCTTCGACGGTGGCTGGCCATCGATTTTCTACGTATTTGGCCTGGTGAGCACGATCTGGTGCATATTTTTCATTTGGCTGGTGTCCGAAAATCCAAGTGTCGCCAAGAAAATCACAACTGCGGAACGCACACATATCCTCGAATCCATTTGGAGTAGCCAAACGACAAACACGCCGACCAAAACGGCGCTTGCCAGTATTTTTACATCGTTGCCCTTTTGGTCCATCATGTTCGCGCACTGGGGCCAGAACTATGGGTATGAGACGCTGATGACCGAGCTGCCAACGTACATGGCCAATGTAATGAAGGTCGAACTGAAGACGAACGGGCTACTCGCCGCTCTTCCTTACCTGGTCATGTGGATAATGGCTCTTGTGTTTGCGGCCGTTGCCGATCATTTAATATGTCACAAAGTGAGCATAACTGTCACGCGCAAGATTATGAACAGCATCGGGCAATATGGGCCAGCGGTAACCCTCATTGCCGTTGGGTATTGCCACAAAAGCTTGTCGTTGACCGTAATCCTATTCACAATAGGCATGGGCCTAAATGCCGCTATCTACTCGGGCTTCAAAATTAATCATCTAGATATCTCGCCGACCTATGCCGGCCTCATGATATCCATAACCAACTGCTGTGCCAATCTGGTCGGACTTTTGGCGCCTCTGGCCGCCGGATATATAATCAACTACAATCCCTCGATCTCCAACTGGCGTATCGTGTTCCTCATCGCGTCCCTCGTGTATGCGTTCGGTGCCACATTTTTCTTAATATTCGCTTCTGGCAAACAACTGTGGTAACAAATGTCTATTGTTGCTTCTCTACAGCGATCAATTTTGTGTCCTCACCTTATTGGTTTGACCAACGATGCTGAAATATCACCGCATATAAAATATATATCGGATTTGCAACATGGAAAATTGCGTGAAAAAATGTAAACTGGAATCTGGGAAAGTTGATACTATAGTTGGATCATTTAAAAGATAAGATAGTTAGCTGAATAAACGTTGTCATTTTGTATTCATAAACTGGCAATTTTCATACTCATTCACAAAGTGTATTGTATATTGGGTTTGCGTCATGCTGTCCGTCCGCAGGAACGCAACGACGATAACATATCGATACAACTCAAACCGGAATTCGATATAAAGTGAATATTTTCCACAATTTTAAGGATAGCGTCCTCAAACTTGGTGTGTAGATAGCTAGGATTGTATCCTTGATATCCCGGCCATGCCCACTAGAACGCCTTCCCACCATAAAAAAATGGAAAAGCCAAATCTCCCACAGGTTTTTTTTTGGGATAAATATTACTGGAGAGCTCTTCTTTTTATGTCCAGAGTCACCAAATTTACTTTGTAGATATCTACTGACCAAAATTATACAAATTAATTATGTAATTCTAATGCAAATACATATATTGCATAAAAATCGCAATTTTTAACAAATAAAATTATGTTAGCTGTCAATTTAGCTTATAGGATCGGAAACATCGCCTTCACATTCCGCAAGGCTGCAAAAACATTGTTACAATAGCTAATGCGTAAAGCGCATGAATGAAGGAAAACTTGGTCCATTAATATATGTATGTATGTACTGAATACTCCGGTGTACTTGTCTGTTCGTAGATAAGAGAACGTGCACACGTTGACAAATTAAGTTTTCACATACTTTCATCGTATATGGCAAATCGCATTAGGCATCGCGAGTGTGATGTCTTTATCGTTTGGCAGCCACAGCGCGGGGCGCGGGGCGCGGGACGGATGTCGACGGGCAGAGCTCGACTCAAAACTAATTTGGGCAAAAACCACGGCGAATAACCAAAACTGGTAGCACTTCAACAAGTTTAAGCCGCTTAAGTAATAATTTGCGTGCACATCAAACAACGCCCGCCCCTTTCAACCCTTTCGTTTCAACGTTCCCGGGCTCTGCCGCGACACAGCAGCCATTGCTGGGAGTCGTTAGATACACGCGCCTGGCTACAGATGCAGATACTCCCACATATATACGCAGATACACAGATACATAGATACACAGATACACAGATACACGTGCAGCTGGCCGCAAAATGTGTGGCAGTGTTGTAATAATCAGGACAGTTTAAGCAGCTGTAGGCTGAGGTAAGACTCGGTGCTGCAGTCGGCGGTGTCATAGTTGGCCAACATGTTAACCCGTCCCGTCTGCAAGTCCCGTCTTGTCACTCGGCGAGGCGACTAGATAGGGAGCACATGTAATTGGGTTTTCACTTGATTCAACTCGAGCCAAGGTGTCAAAGTGCGCCGCAACTCTGGTCGCGACACTCGGTGGCATTGAGATTGACTTGGAAGCCGGAAGGGGAACAGGGTTGTCAGGCTTCGTTTTTAAATTTTGATTATCGAAAGCTTATCGAAATAGAAGCAGATAACTGACAGATATTTCGGATTAGCAAAATTAATGCTAGATTTAAAACAATCGTAAAGCATATTCGCATATATGCATATAGTCGAAAGCATGTTCATATCTTTAATTAACTGTTTCGATGCTGATTACTATAAAACTGTTTCCTTAGTTTTGTGAACATATCCACGAATCACTTGAATGACAAAATGTTCATTCGTGGCACAGTTTAATTGAATTGAAACCGTTTTGTTTTGTTCTTGTTTCTCATTTGTTTATTGTAATTTTGGCATCGATTCGGCATTTTATGCAATCAAAAATAATAAATTGCACAGCTAACACAATTTATTTATTTATTTATTTATTTATTTGTAATGTAACTAAATTCGCAAATGTTTTTGAAAGGGCTAAATGTTAAATGTTGTGTGTTATAAGCTATTCTCACTTTAAAATAAAATATTTGTAGTCATTATAAAAACTTTGATTTCACTTTCACTCTATACTTTGTCATCATAAATAGATAAAAAAAAACTTATATAAATTATAATTACTTTATTCCAGTTGTTCACCTGGTTTTTCAACTCAACCTGCTTTACTCGTTAAAGTTCTGGTTTTTATTCTTCTCGCTGATTGGGGATTGTTACTTCTGAGTGTGTTGAAAGTTTTAGGCCAAGTTGCTTACCAATTATTAGGCAAGTGGTCGATCTTTGTTTCTGCTGTCACGGACATAGATTGATGGCCGTGCTATTAAAATTTCTTGTGCACTGACCAATTGGAGCATTGTACGGTAAGCACTCCTAATGTGCACTTCAAACGCCGAACAATGGAATTTTTGTGGCTTGAGCTGTTGAGAATTTATATTTATGCACCGAGACCACAGCGCTGGCCTCAGCATGCCATTGAGCCATAATAAATAAAATCAATCTGACAACGAGAGAGAGGCAAATCAAGAACAGACACTGGTCCCCAAAAACGCCCAGCACTTGACATTCTATCCCAATATTGAACGTTTTGATATCATTCCATTCTACGAGACACACAACTTTTGTGGCTTTCGAGTGGGCGCTTTGAGTACGTTCAATACAAGCTAATTGGCGCAAGCCAATGTATTTGGCTCTAAGCGCAAACAAAAATAAATAAAAATGCAGTTCAAATGCAATATAAGTGCATTAAAGCTGGGCAGCCGAAATGGTCAGAGAGAGAGAAAGAGCGGGTCGCTCTATTGATTTATTTATTTACAAGTGTATACAATATGCAATATTTTTGCGCAATATTGTTTTGCATAAAATAAAGAATTAAAAACAAAAGCACAACATCATTGACCCAAATGCAACTTTGCATTGGGTTACAAAAAAAAAACTGCTGTGTGAAATTCGCAAAATTTGACATTTTACACAAAATGATTGGTTTTATTTGGATGCGCACACGCAGCAGCAGGGCGCATCAAAGGGCAACAGGGCGCTTTAGGGGCAACAGGGGGCAGCAGGTTGCCATGCAAGTCGTAACCAGATATTGATGAACCAAAGAAGTTTTATCGCCAACCACCCGGAAATTAATCACAGTTTCAAACGTGCAGCAAACCGTGCAATTCATATCGAAGCACCATCCAATTCCAATTGCGATTTCTGGAAACCTTCATACGCATTACGAGCGTCTGCAAAAGAAAGGAGAAACAAATAACACAAATAAAACGTTCTAGTCAATGAAACTCGACTGGGAAATACCCTGACTTCTATCATTCTATGCACACAAGCGATTTGAAAAAAAAAAAATTAACTTCAAACATTTAATAATCTCCAGATATGCCACTCAAAATGTTGTCAGAATTTGACAAAAAATG
Source organism: Drosophila micromelanica (assembly GCA_004143825.1). Lineage (NCBI taxonomy): Eukaryota > Metazoa > Arthropoda > Insecta > Diptera > Drosophilidae > Drosophila > Drosophila micromelanica. Next base: position 12,050 of record SCDY01000509.1, read on the forward strand.
GTAACACAATTTTCCTCAAATTGGAGACGATGCTGATCACAGTTTTTGGTTCAATTCGATAGACAACTTTTGTCGTGCCTTTTAAAAAATTACTAATGCTTACCTCTCTTTTTACTATACTTAAATATGTATACCAAATTTGACTTACCTCTCTCTATCTCTCTTATAGTCTATGAGATATTTCTATAGTTATTAATTTTAAAGAAAGAGGAAAAGTTATCAACAAAGTAAATTATGGGATGAGCCTCATTCAGCCTGTTGCATAGATTTGCTCAAAATCATTTTACCCTCTTTTCCTCATTTTCAACAGGTTCAGAGTATGAAAACGGAAAGGAAAGTGTCATCGCACGGGAAGAGGACGAGGGAAAGAGAACGCGTGTCAGCATGCGAGAACGCACACAATTCAATTGAAACGGTTTTATTTTATTTTATTTTATTTTTTTTTTTTTTTTTTTTTTTGCAAATGACAGCATGTTCAATGAAGAAATACAGGGAAGTGTAGACCAAATTGTTTCATCATTTTACCTTTTTGTAGTACTCGAAACGCGAAACTCAACTGCTTGAACTTGTACTTGAGTCAATTTGTATATCAAAAGTATCTAAGGTTTAGGTTTATGAATTTATTTGATAAATAAGAAAATGAAATGTCCCAAAAGTTAATAGATATGTATAGATAGAGTCGAACGCAAGAACTACTAAATGTTTAATTATTTAGTCTATATAATTTACAAACAATTATTAGCATATCTTGGATTGGCATTTTTAATTTAAAGGCAGAATTTATGCTATCAATTTTAAATTAATTTTGGCCAACAAAAGTTTCAAGGTTTATGAAAGCTAAAACAAAAACGTAATAGATACATTTTTCAATTTGAAAACAAATTGAAAGTGCGACAAGCTCAAATGACTCCATTAGCGCATACTTTGTATGTGTGTGTATATACATACATATACAGTGGGTATCATGTTTTGTAAGCGTGAACACCTTTTAACTTTTATTGCGATAAAGAAGGTAGCAAAAATGTCGCCTGGGAGACACTTTAACAATTAATACCCACACGGCATTGTAAGATACAAATAGACTTTTACTTGACATTTTTTTTGTATAAAAAACTAAAGCATTATATATCTGATATACAAAATAAAATAGTTTATCTTTAAGGCTTTCATATAGCATATCGAAAACTTTGTTGAGATACAATAGAAGTATAATTTTAGGCCCAACAAAAATGCTGATGGTCGACGGTACGGAAAAATAATCAATGTCCAGGCAGTTCGGCAACAGTTTGGCAACATTGGCCATGTTTGCGATAGATGTTAGACAAAACTGAACAAGAGAGTGGCCCAAAAATGCACACAGCAGTTGCGGGCAATGCTCATCCAGTGGTTCAGCCAAGGCAAATACTGCACATGGCCCAAATTCGGACGCGATGGGCTTACAGTTGCAGCGGGATGCATTCAGGCATGTCCCTGAAGCGACCGCAGCCCAGCTACTGTGGCCGCCAATGCCATTACCGAGACATTGCAAGCCCGCAACACCACAGTCCCGATTCCCCAAAGAACCCAGCACAGCGTTGATGCGCTTAGCCCTGCCACAATCAAGGGTGCCTGGTTAGCAAGAGAGAGCAGGAGCGAGAGAGAGAGAGGAAGAGGGGTGGAGATAAAGTCAAACAGTTTGCAGTGGAAATAACTTAACCACCCATCAATTTGCTTAATGATCAGGGCTGGGTGGTGCACGGTCGCGGGGAAAGTGGGCTTAGCTGGCAACCGCAGCTACAGTCAAAAACGGAAACAAGCATTGCCCGTGGCCATGTGTGCGTGGTCTGTGTGTGTGTGTGTGTGTGTGTGTGTGTGTGTGTGTGTGTGTGTGTGTGTGTGTGTGTGTGTGTGTGTGTGTGTGTGTGTGTGTTGTGTCGCAGGTGCATGCGACAGATATGTGTACGTGGAGATGCAACTGTTGCACACTGGCTGCTCAAATATTATTACAAATGGCAATAGATACGCGCACTACAGATACAAGAGTGAAAAATTGCAAATGGTTTGCGCTCGCAAACGTTTGCGGATTTCAAATTTGGTATACGCCCCGTATACGCCACACCGCAACAATGTGCAAATCTCGTTAGTCAAATGACAAACACACACACATACAGCCTACATATATATATATATAATAATAATATATATCCATTTAATGTATATATATTTTTTGTTGTATATATATGTACATATATACACAGATACGCAGCGTAAAAGCCAGAAATAAATATGTTGAGCAAAATTTATGCATCGCATGCGGCGACAGCGACTGCAACCGGCACCGGCAACGGAAGTACACTTATGCCGCACTTCTATTTCCGCTACAGTTTGCAGTTTGTTGCTGCAGCCACAATGCAGAGATTTAGATTGATGGCCCCAGCCGATAGCAGCGCATGCCACGCTCTCTAATTGCTCGACATTTTCCATTTAAGCAACACTAAATGATCGATTTGCACAAACTGACTAACAAGCGCTCCTCATGCTGTTTGATTAAGGCAAACGAAATCTTTTTAATACAGCCATAGCTTTTTTAAAGCCAGATTTTCCAGCACTAAAACTTTGTTGATATTTTTGAACAAAAAAGTTTAACAACATTTTGCTAAAAATTTCAACATTCAATGAATATTAAACATTTTGTGTCGAAAAGTTAACTAATAGTATAATGTACAATACACAGATATATATATTATATACATATACCACATATCATGACCAAAATGAAAATCAATGAAAATCAGACAGACGGACAGGCGGTCAGTGCAAAAATCCAATATACTCCTTTCACTTTGTAAAATAAAAATCTTTCAAAATACAATTTATTCACACCATAAACACATAACAGAAAAATTTCAGAAATTGCGTTTGAAATGCATTTTACAAGAATATGTCGCAGGCATTTACAAAATGCATTTACCACGCATTATTTGATGTGAACATTCTTAGAAGAGCTAACCTGAATTCCATTCAATATTTCAACGTTGGTCTTGCTTATTTTAATAGTTTGCAAATAGTTTGTTGTTCCTTATTGTTGTTTTATTGTCGACAATGCTCGGTAAATTTAAAGGTTGTTTTTGTTGCACCGATTGATTGACACATGTGTCTAGGGATTTGGCACAAATGAAGGATTCAAAATGAATTAAGCCGCTTGCACAGAAAGTCATAGGAGTGATTGCAATAAGTGCCATTGAAATTAATTTCATAATCGATTTGTAAGGAAAATTATTTGAATAATGCATCTTAATTTACGCTTTGCTTTGATTGATTGATTAACTACTAATTGCACGATTTAGACAGAAATTCATTGGATATTTATTTTAGACAAAATTACATTTTTAAAGATTATTTGAATTACAAACAATTTTTTTGGAATATAATACAAATGGAACTAACAATCAGTTTTCGGTGCATTATTGAAAAATGTTAAAAATTTTTATTTAACAAGTTGTTTAAATAAATATATTCTGGAATATAATACATCCCACTGCAGGGGTCAGTTGGTGGCTTCATGTTGCTGCTGCCAAGTTCTTTGATTAATTCCAAGTGTTGCATACATGGAAAAATTGTGTGCAACATTTATATGCCATCTGGTGATCAAGTCAATCGCTGGATGCCGACACGTTGCTAACGGATTTGGGCTGCAGTGCCTCCGAGTTGATAGCGACGTGTGGCACGTGTCAATCACTGTGACGCATTGTGTTTTGGCAAATATTTGGCACAGTAAAAGCGAATACTGTAAACGGTTAACTGTAAACTGCGAGCTGTAAGCTGTGAGCTGAGAGCTGTAAATAATAATAAACGATTTCCCGTTGTAAATGACGCCCAGCAAGGCACGCATGAGTGAAAAGCTGCGTGTTGCATGTTTGCTGCTGCTGCTGCTGCTGCTGTTGATGATGCTGCTGTCAGGCAACAACAAAACTAAAGGCAAAGCCGCCGCAGCACTGCTGATGCTGGTGTTGATACTGCTTGCTTCTTGCTGCTTTAAGTAATCCGATTTAAAATGCACCAAATATATAATGCAGCCGCACAATCGCATTCGCATGCGATCACGTCGCCTTAACCACGTCAAATCCAGCCCCTTACACCGCTTCCACCGCATCCCTCCCCTGCCCAACCCCTTCCCGTCAGCTGATTCTCTTTCTCTGTCTGTGTTGGCGTGAGAAGCATCAAGGCAACGCCAACGCCAACGCCAACGCCAACGCACTTGTGCCCAATGTTACGGTGCTGTTGCCAGTGTTGAATAACGTCAAACTACACAGTGCACTTATGCACATCAGCATACACATATACTTACTTATGTGCATATACGTGCGTGCGTGCATACACATACATATACATATATGTATGTCTGCAGTAATGGCTTGCCATTGAGCTGAGCTGAGGATTGGTTTGGTATCTGGAGCTCACTTGGCTTTAACTAACTGCTGCAGACCAGCATGTTGGGGTTTCTACTCGTATTTTGCGCATTATTTGCTTATATTTTTCTTTTCATTTTTTGCATTCCCTTATTGTGTCCGTGGTGTGCGTGTGTGTGTGTGTTTGTGTGTGTGTGTGACTAGCTCTAATCTTGCTGCCTTGTCGTTGGCAACGTCAGCAACGTACTCGCCTTCAAATTCAATCTGCATTTCATTTAATTTTATTTTTAATCCGGCACGCCAAAGAATCTTTATGCTGTGCTTGGCATTAGTTTGGCGTTGACCACTGCAAAGCGCAGCCACGAAATTTACAAAATTATTGTTGCCTACTTTTGTGCGCATTTATTTATTAAGCATTTATTTAATGCACATGCAATGAAAAATTAAGCGATGACACAGCAATCGGAGGAACAACAACCTATAAACACACACACACACACCCACACACATGTACACCCGCAGCATGTGGGCGTATTTTATCAGCAAATTAATGATTATTGCTACAGTGAATAAATAAATAAACAAAAATACGCCATCAACAAATAAATGCATATATAAATAAAATACAGATTGCCATATAGGCGTATCTATCTGTATAAACAAGTACGTCTCTATACGACGTGGGTGTGTGTGTGTGTGTGTATGTATGTACCAGTCATAACAATAACAATGTAAAATCGCTTAGATTTCAACCGCAAAATGTTGCCACACAAAAAGAAAGCGTGTGAGAGAGACATACCGATATATGGATGTACACATATATATGTATATATATATATATATTTATTTATATATTTTTGTATATATATGTACGTGCATATGAAGAGGTAAAGAGTGGAGGCCGCATACAACGTAAAGGCGGAGCCGTGACAGTGGCAGCGGCAGCGGCAGCTCCTTCATGCAACGCATGGGGCAAAGATATGCGAATGCCTTTGGGCACGTACAATCCATTCATTCAGCAAATACCAATAATAGACACGTACGCTGCACGAAAGAGACAGACGTACGGCGATAAAGCGAGAAGGGGCGAGAAAGAAGCAAAAAAAGAAGTGTAAGACAGAGGCATTTGAAAATGGCAAAACAACAACAACAGCAGCAATGAAAAAAAAGACAAAAAGTCAATGAATGCCAGCGTAAGTAAAGCAAATTTGCTAAAGACAATGGGACTTTCAAGTCACTAGACACATGCTGCGCACGAGAGACAGAGAGAGCATATGGAAGAGACTGCAAAAGAAAGAGAGAGTCAGAGAGAAAGGGAGCGAAAAGGATGGATTGAGGTGGCGAGCGTGGAGACACACATGGCATAAGAAAACAATATGGCAAAACAATATAGATAAGTTCAAACAACTGCCGTTTCCGAAGTAATCCCCCTCCCTGTAACAAGCAGAGACGCCCAGGAATGAAAATGTTTTTCTTCTGGCCCAAAGAATTTGCGCCACTTAATGCATGTGCTGCGAACAACAACAAAAAAACACACACACACACACGAAAACTCGCAGTTAAAATAATAAGTTAGTAAATAGATAGTAAGTAGTCGGTAGATGGACCCATGACTTTCAGCTGGTGCGTTGCCACGTTGCATGCCACTGCGATCGTTAATCAACATTGCTAGCTTGCAACCCGGCTCTGAAGGTGGATTCTGCCATTGGAGCAGCTTCCGGTATTTTGTCACGACTTTGTTGCAATGAGTCGACGACACTGTTTGCTGTCCGCTCGCCTCGCCTGCATGCCTGCCTCACGGAATTTTCATTTGTTTTTCCCGACATATATGCTGTCATACGCTGCGTATGCGCAACATTCTCTGTCAACGGTTGTCACTCAAACCCACGGAATGAAATACTTACGGAATATAAACCCCTAGAGAGAATGAAAAAGAGAGAGAGAAAGGCAGAGAGAGAGAGATAGAAATGAAACGAATATATAGTTTTAATTTTGTTTTTGACTCAAATATTTTATTTACCTTTTACACTCTCTGGCACCTAAAATAAGGGCAAGGGTATTTATGATTTATTAAATAAAACAAAATTCAAATAATACAAAAATAAAATAAAATAAATATCAAACAGACAAAATATATTTATATTTTTCAATATATAAACATATATACTAGCTACATTATTATGTATTTATCACATATTAAGCTATTCAATTTATAATGATAAATTAAATTATTCTTAACATTTCCACAGCTACTTAACACATAAAAGCTTTAGTACCCTGCTTATTTTTATGCTGGCTTCTCCTATTATTAATCCAGTCCAGTTACTCAAAAAGCCTCCTTCACTCCAGTGTGTAATTCCTTTGGATGCGGATCTTAATAAGCGGTCCAAGAACCTGGCTTACTAAACAAAAAAATGCTTTTGAGTTTTTTTTACGCAAAGAGCTGTAATTATGATTTATTATGTCTCAGTAGGGGATTCCATGCGATATCGTTTCCTTGCTGGCATATCCAAGGTACCTCTGAAATGTCCCACAAAGAAAATTAAATACTATTGAACAATGTGAGAATTTCACTGGGATTATTTATTTTGTTTATTGGCAGAATGTCTTCTTAAAATGAAACAACAAAAAACATTACTTTGGTAATGTGCCTTAGCAGATTGTTATGTTTTTGCTTTTTTCTCAAGTTTTTGTTGTTGTTGTTTTTATTTTTTTGTTTCCTTAAATCTACTTTTCATCCTGTTCTCCTCTATTTGCATTTTTTCTCTGCTTTTGTTGTCAGCTTAAGCTGTTGCCTTTCTCTGTTGAAGTCGTCGCCTCACTAAAACCCATTAAAACGTCATAATCAACATAATCATCAGGATAATGCAAAGCAGAGAATGAAGCGAGCAGCCAAAAGCAAAGATGAAATAGGAAATAAAAATAAGAACTGGGAGATTATTGTACGATGGTCAGCCATTTTTGCGTGTGAGCCAAGGCTGAGGCTGCGCTCATTATTATTTTGCTGTTCTGGCCACAAAAGGCGACTAAAGCCTGACCTTTGCTTAATTATGGTAATTAGCACGCAAAACCGAAGCACCAAAGAAAACTAAACGACCCGGGACACGGCATCCAAAGACCAAGGTTCAAAGTGCTTCCACGCTGCACTGGTCGGGCTTACGGAGCAGCTCCAGAAGGATTCAACCGGGAGCAGCATCATCATGATTATGACGCTGGCAACAAAGCGGCGAGTACGATGAAGAGCTTCAAGTGTGGAAACAGGGGGAAACAGAAGCATGGCGACAATGATATAAATATTAAAAACATAGACCGCAGACCAAAGTGACGCTTAAAAATAAAAACAGAAAAGAGCACGAATAAAATAAAAAAGTAGCAGCCAAAAAGCGAATTGCCAACGCGTTAGGGCTCTTTAAATGCCGCTTCATGTGGCGGGCGTTGACACGCCCCCTCTAGTGCTTAAAACGCGATAATATTATGCAATATTTGTTTCAAATTCTCTGTACTTTATTCATTTTTTTTTCTATTTACGTTGGGCGTTTGCTATTCTTATTTGTTAGTTATATTTAATTTACCGGACATTTTAAAGTCTGTTTCATGTTAAAGGAAAATCGACCAAAATTGTTTATCACCAATGGTTTTCGCTTTAACTAAGGTAAAACTCAAACAATTAAGTTACATTTGTTAGCAGCTTTAAGCAAACATCTGAAGCTACAGCGAGAGTTCAAGCAATGTCAACTTGTTTTCAGCTCGTCAAGCTTAAAGCTTTAAATAAAATTTATTGTATTTACGCGATACGTTAAAGCCTGCTTGCGACTTTAATTATTTGTATTATTTTTTTCTACTTTGCTATTAATAAAATATGCAACATTTTAGATTTTACTGTTAGTTTCGTTGGAAAAATATTGAATTTATAATTTATAATAATAATAATAACAATAATTTAATACAATATTAATTTAAATACGATTCCGATTCGATACACAGCCCTTAGATATATGTTAACGCAATGCGCTGCCTTAACCCAACTTCTGTCTTTCAGTCGATTCTTCTTAGCTACTGAGGCCCAATGCCAACAACAACAAAAAGAAAGAAGTCCAACGCGGGCTTCATGCCCGTCAGTAATGTGAAATTTATTACGCTGCTCAAATTGAAACTAAGCGCCATTAAAAAACAATAAACTAAACATGTATGTAATAAATTGAGGCCAAAAATTGTGCGGCTCTGAGCGAATCAAATATATAAAATATATGTACATATATAGATATATGACTGTATTGGTTTGTATGTACACATATATAGTTTAGCTGACGTGTATTTGTTGAGGGGCTGGCAAAAACTGTGCAAAATAAATTGACCAAATCTGCTGGATAAAAGGATTTGAAAGCAATTAATTGCCAGCACATAACAACACATTCCCAAAAAACAACAATCCACAGCAGAGGCAGGAACACCACCAACAACAACAACAACAACAAAAACAACGCAAACTACAAATACTTGCAACAGTAACAAAAAAGATCAACTCAATATATAAAATAATAGCATTCGGCACTTTTGTTGTAATTGTTGTGCTCTACAAAACAAAATAAAAAATCAAAAAAAAATAAAGGAAATTTGCGAGCTATGCAATTGATGAAAGCCATAAAGTAAATACCTAAAACACACTACGCAACACAGATGCTGCACAAAAAAAGCAGCTGGGCTGTGGAATAAGGACGCAAAGCTGCGGGCACATCAACAAAATGCTACAAAAAAATAAATTAAAATTAATAAAAGTAAAAAAATGAAACAACTAAATCGTTTGTGTGTGTTGTTTAATGCAAATTCTATTGCGCGCTTTTGAAATAATCCAAAGGCATCGTTGCAGCTTTTTCCCCCAATCAGGCTAATTTAAAGGCAGCCTTTGCAATAGAAAATTCAATTGCTGCAAATTCAACATTCAACATTGCCAGAATAAATGATAAGCAAGAGCAACTACCTTCAGGCTGTCGCCAGTTAAATAAATATTAATTTATTTAATTGCCCCTACGGCAGATGCACAACAACTAAATGAAATATATGAATACTAGCAACTTATCTGAGCTCATATAGTGTCTGATTCTTCACATAAATTTCTATCAGTATCTGACGAATTTCGAATGTGTTTTTATGCTTACACCAAGGTGCTAATTTAAGTATGTATTAACTAATAATTTCGTTTGATTTATCAACTTATCGACAGATTTCGCTTTGGAGTTGGCATGTGGATTAATTGCAGGGGCCCTATTGACATCGATAACAGCCATCATGCACCCCCTCCCCCTTCGCCCTCTGCGGCACTGCCCCCCAACAAATGCCAATTCAATTAAGCAAATCATTTTCTTAGCTATTTGCCCATCGCATAACACTGGCCAACTACGGCTGCAATGGCAATCTCCTGGTTTTGCCCATTGCCTTTTGTGGTTGCAAGTTTGCCATTTGCCTTCATACGCACCGTTGCTCATCGGCATTTGTTTGCCTTGCATGTGTGTGTGTGTGTGTACCTAGTCTGGGCTTAGTTGTACGCCTGCCCTGTTGCAGCTTCTGTTGCTTTAGCAGCTCTTGCGGTTTATTATAACTACATATATCATGCAAATACACCGTACCTCTGCTCTCACACACACTCTCCCACAAATCTGGGGACAAGAAGCAACCATCGGCACAAATGCACACACCCACCCACACTCACACACACACGCACACACACTCAACCATTACTGCACTCCTACCTTCAAACTGCCTGCAGCAACAGCTTCGTGTACAGAATTTTGGTTTTTGCATCCTCGTATTTTGGCTAGCATCAGATTTTGTTTTTCTTGTTTGCGTACGACTGAGCAGACTTGAAAATGTTTTTTTTTTTTTGAGATATTTTGTAAATTTTCATAGTTTTCACTTTAATTAAAAGTGCGGTCGTGGCTTTTGTGGCGACGATTTGTTGGGCAACTCTATTACCAAACGTGAAAGCCGACCACAGAGCTGCAAGCTGCGAAATCGAGGGCTGCCAACCTGCTTACATATAACTACAGACTGCGAGATACTTAATTTATATTAACAAATAATCACACAGCATTGCCAGCCTGTGAGAGATTTTAGAACATGAAACTCCATTTTGCAAATGTAAAAATTTTAAATTTAAATAATTCGATAATTGATCGAATATTATTATTGTTTTTATAAAAAGTAAATTTTGAAGGCTTTTAATAAACACGTATTTCCTACCCAAGCTATATTCATAGATTTCATCAATAATTCAAAGCATTTATTGCATTACAGGTGTTAAATGCTCAACCGAATAATTGAACATATGCACAAAGTGCACTTACACACACACACCCAAACACACACACATACACACACACCTCATAATTCACTTTGGCCATTTGACAAATGCATTTATAATTGCAAGCCGCAGATAAAATCATTTTGTCTTCAATGTCATCAACAGATGATGACGATGATCCTGCTGATAATGATGACCATCGTAATGATGATTACGATTACGATTACAATTTTCATTAGCAGCATGCGCAACACGGTGACTGAAACCACAATTTGCAGCAAGAACAATCAATTCGTAATTGGCAATTTATGGCAAATTACCATTCAATTTGGTTCACTTTGAATTTTATACAATTGCAATGGGTATTTCAATTCTATCACAAAATGTGTACCGCATTAAAATGATTATTTCAAGGTCATACAAATCGAATTAGAGTATAGACCACTTTTATTTAATATATCGTGAGTGTAGGAATTTTGATAAATTTTATAAATCTGCAAGGGTATTTGAATTCTCGGTAGCCAGGATATGAGTTTCTGCTCCTCAGCTCCTCTGGTCGTGGCTTTATCAAGCTCTGTTCGGTATTTTTGGGGCTTTGAGCACACAAAAATGTTAAACGAGCTCGACAAATTGAGAGCAATTATATTAATCAGTATTTGATTGGTTGCATTTGGAATCTGTTTCTGGTTTCCATATGGCTGCTGTTGTTGCTAGTTTCCCCATCTGTCAACAACAAAACCGTTTGCTCCTGCACGGTTCATTGGGTCTTGCCGTTGGCTGTGTACTGGTTGGGGAGGCGTGGCGGGGGGCGTTCGGATGTGCAGGCAACACTTTTTCCGCGCGCTTGTCATTTGCCAACTGCCATTTAATTTCATTAATTAATTTGTTTGGCAAAAGCCAAGCGGAACGCTAAGACCGCCGGGGACAGACGCGCGCCAGCTGCCGCAAAAGCCAAAAACAACAATTAAATATAAATCTTATAAATTTTCGTAGCCAAAACTTCCACTCAAGGCTTCTTATTCCGCTTCCTCTCGCTCACACACACACACACACACACACTCTCTCTCTCTCTCTCTCCCTCTGTATTTTGGCTGCGATTTTTGCCGTGCCACAGAACATATTTCATTTGGACTGCAGCTCTGGCTCACGCCCACAGCGCACAGTTCCGACCCCCCGCCTCCCGCCTCCCACCCCCGTCCAACGACAGACGACGACGCCGTTGCTCGCTGTTCGGGCCAAAAAACTTTGCCAGGCTCTCGAAAGCGGCAGCAACAGCAGCAGCGACGCATTGTTTGTTGTCTAACAGTCTATGACTATTTAAGACAACCTCACACACACTCGCACACACACACACATACACACTCGCACACACAGGCATACATCGCATACACATACGCATTTAATTTAACTATTTTAGTTTGCGCAGTTTTCAGTTACTTTGTCGTTGGCGGAAAAGTGCAACAAGGCTAACCAGACAGAGCCCCGCCCACCACTCGGCCGCCCCTGCACACATGCCACACACAAAACATTTGTTACAATTTCCACACGTAAATACTTCCTGCCAAGAAATGCACACACACACACACGCACGCATATGCAAAACCACAATTATAATTGTCATAACACAAAAGCAGCTGAAAATTTAGTGCCAAGTGCAAAAAGTTTCACGTGGGCGGACATTCAGCTTGGCCGCAACGCCAATTCGAGGTTGGTTTGAAAAATCTCTATAAAAAAAAAAACAACTTGAAAAGCATCTCGGGTAATCCAAACTATCATAAAAGTCTTACATTTATTACTAATTGTAATTTAATTTTATAAGAATTGCATTATTATTATGAGGAATGATTGAAAGGACACACAACAGGACCACAGATTCGAACCAGAATCATCGCTTACCCAAAACTACAATTTACTATTAATTTTACTATATATAATAAATTTTTTGTATTCTCAATATCCTTATTTCTTGAATTCAAATGAACGTAACTGAATTTTTTTAGCCCAGACTTGTTTGATACGAGCTTTAAAAGCGGAGCTTATATTTAAATTTTCCGTCGGTTCTTTTGTGTTGCTTTTAGCTTGGCTTAACTTTACTTAATAATCCTAAGGGTAATTGGATTTTAAAGTTGAGCACTTTGCAGCATTTGATTCCAACTGGCAACTCAAATGTATTTATAGGTAATTGGTCCCTTTCCTTGTCTACTCTTTCGCATAGTTCTTAAGCAGCCCTCTCTCTCTCTCGCTCTCTCTCTCTCTCTCTCTCTCTCTCCAGTTCCGGCCTCTGTTTATCGTTCCCTCGACCGCTTTTTCTCTGATTCCATTTCAGTTTATGTCTCTGTATGCATTGGTGTGTGGCACTGACACGTTGATAAATGACATTTGCGGCGTCAATGTGAATTTTATAAATTCTCGTAACTTTCACGCCCGCTGCGCGTTGCTGCAAGCGGCATCAAACGGCGGCAGGCGGCGACAAGCGGCGGCAAGCTGCCTTGCTTGCAGCCAAAAAGTTGCTTAGCATGGCCAATACAAAACGCTGACGCTAGCGCCAGGCAGCAGGCGGCAGGCGGCAGGCGGCAGCAACTGTCGACAGAGCTTTTCATACGCTGTACAGCAACTGTGGAATTGTATATTTGTTTTTACAAATATTCACTCAAGTAAACAAGTAAAACTGCAAATGTGCTTAAGGCAAGACTTGCACTTAAGATTCCATAACACACAATGTTAATCCTAGGTAATCCTTTTTTTTTTCAAAACAGGGTATTGCGCAGTCGGTTGCACCACATTGCTGCACTCTTTCTTGTTGGCGTTGCCTTCGCCGCAATTGTCGTTGTTGTTGCCCCTGTGGTAGTTGCATATTTTTTATGACACTTTTGCGGCTTATCAACGTCACTGCAAACACATGCACTTGAATCCAGCGCTTGAAGCTGCAGCCAACCGCTTCTCCTCCTCCCTACCCCCCTCACCGCCCTCCGTTCCACCATTCAGCCTGTTCGCATAGTTGGCCATCCGTCGCCTATGGCCGCATTATTTACATTGTCAACAAGCTGTCGAGTGGTTTTTCGCACCACTTGATCGGCCAGCCACAGTTCTTGCCGCTTTTCTTTGTGTGTTTTCATTTTAATTTTCGAACTCTGCGCAAATTCAATTTCTCTGGCAATTTGCTTATGCCTAGCCCAGAAAGCGTACAAAACAGGAAACGTTATGTCATCAGGTGTTCACCTCACACACACACACACACACACACATACGCACACTGCTGCTTAAGTTAATGGATAGATAGCTATTTAATGGCAGCTGCACGCAACAAAAGTTGCAGTCAAACTTTGCCTGGATGCATGCGGGTAAACCGTGTAGCCAACTCCTGTTTCCAACTACAACAAAGTTTTATTAAAGTTCTTTTTTTTTTTGTTTTTTTTTTGTTGCTGGTTTACTCACAAGGAGATGGTGCCGTGGAGCGTGGAACGTGGTTGCCAGTCGATTACCAATCCTGTTCAACGCTCAATTTGGACTGATTCAATGACATAAGCGCTAAACGGCACGACTTCAAAACTGCGCAAGGTGATCAAAGTCAGAGGCCACTTGAGTTATGGCCCCAAAGACGCAGCGAGCCCTCTGGCAACAAAAGAGCCAAGAGCTTGCCAAGCGACAGCAGACAACTACATCGAAAACCGACAGAAAGAGAGAGAGTGAGAGAAAAGATCGCTATGTGAGGTCTCATGCTGCAGTCGAAAAGCCTGACAACCCTGTTTCATATGACGTAATCGATGACCTGTCAGTGAGTGTGTCCATCAGCCAGACAAATTAGCCACAAAAGGAGGAATTAATTTAAAAGTAAATTTATCATAAAATCTCCAAAGAGAGTGTAGAATTTGCGTACTATGAAAAGATAGTCCTAGGAAAGTCACTGCTTTAAAATACGTAATATATACTCACTGATTACTCTCTCTTTTTCTCCTTCTCTCTCTCTCTCTCTCTCTCTCTGTGTGTCTACAGGAAAGAATTGCAGCTTAAAAGTTGAGTGAAAACTTAAATGCGCCACTGAACTGAGTACGCACAGATAAAGTCAAATACTTGACAAGTCACAGGTAACAAGTATGAACTTATAAAGTCGTAAGTGTGCCTGTGTGTGTGTGTGTGTGTGTGTGTGTGTGTGTGTGTGTGTGTGTGTGTGTGTGTGTGTGTGCGTCGGTCGAAGTATGGGTTGGTCTTTTGCAAAAGTGCCGCAAAGTTTTCAAATTATTTTTGGTTATATAATTGGAATTGATAACTTTGGGCACAACGATGCACGAGACTCCACATAGCGTCAACTGTAACGAGGCCCCACACACCCACACATATACACACAAATTGCGCGTGTATTTGTCAATAACAAGCAATTTAACAATTTGCTTCACAGACACATAAAAGCGAAATTCTTGCCAAAGTTATCATTCAAACTTGAAAATCAATAAAACTTTTCATACAACAACAGGCTGCAAAGTACACAAAAAAAGAGGAAAATGAAGTAAAAACGTTGCAATCGCGCGTATCCGACTGCACGATACTCGTTCACAGTGTCATAACAACAACATTTTTAATACTGAGGAAGATTTAATTAAACTTTAACTTTATCTATTAGAAACGTGTATTTATTTCTAGAAACTAAATTTTTGGACGGCAAAATAAAAATAAATGCCAAGCCCGCCTTTTTTCCAACTTTGGCAAGCCACGCCGCACAGTCCACAGCCCACAGCCCACGGTCCATGGCCCAGACCTTTCGCACCTCGTATATAGACACACGTGGTATTATTTGCTTATGACAATTTTTGGTCTGTTTTTTTTTTTTTTTTTTTTTTGTGTTCACTGTTGCTTGCCAATGGCTAAAAGAAGTAGAAGGAGAAAAGGCACACAACTCAAAGACAAAAACTGAAGTATGCAACCAATATTAGGGCACCCTTTAATTTTATATACATATATATATTTTTTTATTCTTTACCTTTTTTTTATGTGTTATCTTTTTTTCATCTACTGCCATAACCCAATTTACTTTGTCTATCTGCCTGCGCCTTCGACTTCGACTTCGGCGACGACGCTAAAGAAAGTTAATTAAGAAAGTTTGATTTCTTATGGCTAAATAACGCTCGAAAGTTTCAGTGACTGACAAATATCGAGCAATACTCGAAATAAAAATAAAACAAATAACAAATTTGTGGGCGCGACTGTTTGACTAACAGATACCCTAAAATGTCTTTAATAGGACTGAAGACTGTATCTTAAACAAATGAAAAAGATGAAAACTTGCTTATCAGGAATCTGTTGTAAATATTGAAAACACTTACTTACATATATAGAAATGAGTAAAGCACCTGTCATAAATTGACTATATGAGTTATGGATTACTACCAGAAATATTTTCTAGTACTCAATACAATACTCATTGCAAATCGTAGCCAATTTAGCTTTGACCACAGCCCTTTGGTTACAGGGTATTAAAATGATGAAGTTGAGCATTCCGCGCCGCAGCCCCGCGTCCTTCGTTGATAAGCAGGCCGACAGTTCGAAGGGGTTACCACGGCCAATGTGGGGCCGGGGTATAGGAACAACGCTGCGGATGAGCAATAAAAAGTTTTTGAACGGCTTTTTCTCCGCCTCGGTTAAAACAAATCAACAAATATTTGCTTTACATTTATATGTATACGCGCTTTATATCACAATTACGAGTACGATATTTATGAAGTGCCAAAGATCGCTCGAAATCCTTCGGGACCGATGCTCAATTCTCAGCACAGCCAAGTATTTGTCGAGCATAAAAAAAGGACAAAGTTAAGCTGTTAGCTTTTGCTGGTAAGGCAAATTAATTGTTGTGCTCTAACGGGGACAACAAAACAAAGAATAAAATTACATTATTTTACGCAGGGTAATAGTGAAAATAAAAATTAAATGTTTTAAAATTAGGTATCAAATTAGGTATATAAATATAAGCCCTTTTAATTTTTATGAGTTGTCTTGCATGACAACATAGTTGACGTGTCCGAAACGTTGTCTTTCAGTACTTTAGCTTATATATTTATATAGACAATTATCCATTTCTAATAATCGGAAAAGAACATCGATTTTGAAATCGAATTAAAACATAGGTTTATTATCACAGAGCCTTGTTATACCGAGAGAAAAAAAGATAAACTAGTTGAAAAACTTAGAAAAATCGTAGCTGCTTATATCGATACATCGATATGCCGAGAGGGCAACAAACTGATGTCTCTTTGAGCCAAACTTGTCATCGGGCTTAACGATCCCTCTTTGAGCTGATGTAGAACTTTGCCCAATGCTAATTGGCTCAGTCAGCTGCATCCCAGCGCTGGCATTCAACTCCATGTGTTGTTGCCCAAGCAGACATTTCTATTGTGGAAGATGTGGGTCGCATTAAAGGCGCTAAACAACTTAATGACTTCCTGCTAGTTAGGCACTGGACACAGGCACTCACACACACCCACACACACACACACAGTCGAATGTGTCAACAAGAGCAACAACAATAAGACAGCTGTACGAATGAGGGTTTCCTTTGGTCGACGGCCGCACGAAACGACCACAGGCGCCATTATGCGAGCACCAAGGATGCCCAAGGAACGGAAAGCATAATAAAAATAAGCATATAAAAAAACAGCAGGGTCGCAGCTATACGACTTACAGATGCTCTGTTTCTTAAATAATTGAAGCCCCAAGTCTGTGGGAATTGTTGTGAATCTGCAAAATATCTTGGCCGCAATATGCAAACCTATCATTAAAAGACGAAGAAAATACTCTTTATTGCTCAAAGAACAGAGTATGAAAACTGACAAAAACAAAAAAGAAAAATAAGAATTTATGTCGCACTTGCGACACATTATCTCACTCGCAGCTAAAGAGTGTGAGGTGGGTGGAATTTTGTGGGTTGCCTCTTCAGCGAGTACATAAAATTTTAATGCAAATTTCCTTTCTATAATTGTTCATACTTGGACACATTTGCATTTATTAAGCGCTCGCTGCCAGTGGAGTGGGGTGGGGTGGGAGGGGGTTGGATTTGAGGCGTGTTGCCAAGGCACTTAGTTTGCGTTTATTGGCCTCGTCTCTTGATGTTTTATGAGCCAAATTGTTCTCGTTGTTGTTGCAGCTGGTTTTGCCTTTGCTTTTGGTTATTGCTATTTGGTTAAATTATGTTTAGCATTTTATTCAAGATTTGTTCTTTATGGCGGCATCTTTATTGCGTGGGTTAGTACATCATCATATAGATCTCCGGCCTGAAGGCCCAACAGCCGTGATACGGCTTCTGCCGCCGATAGAAACGCCAGGACGGACAGACGGCCAACATGAGCTTGCATTTGAGTTGAAAGCGTGGAATGCGTTTCGGTTCCCAGCGGCGGGCATTCTAAAAGAGAACCTTTTAATTTCATCAACTGCTTCCCCCCTTTATTTCTATTTATCCTGCCTCCTAGCCCGTTCGTTGCAAATGCGGCACATTTATGAACTCTGCTGCGGTTAGTTAGTCGATGTCAAGTAGTCACCGGAGTTGATCTTCTAGTTGAATGCTGTCACTGACATCACGGGTTGACTGGCTGCTTTATTTTGACAGCGAAATGAGCTGCCAGCTGGTCTGCGTTTGTCTTTTCGGGCAACTGGGGTGGCAACCCTCGGACATTTGTGCACGAGCTCGTTTGGGTCGCGGCGTCTGTTTTGCGGCGTATTTGACGGCATTTCATTTAATAAAATGAAACGCAAATGCAAAACGACAAACGACGAGGATCCGAGACGACAGAATTGGACACGGAGGAGGGGGCTAAATCTCAAGGGGGGGGGCGGGGGGGGGGGGTGGACAGGGTGGAGAGGGGTCATGGTCGTGTGCTGGAGCAACAGACAATGCCATTGCGGAAATGACGCTGAAGTGATGAACCAAATCAGCAGCACTTTTGTGTTATTAGAAGTTGTAAAAAACATAAAAAAAGAATAACAAAAACAACAACAACAGCAACAACGAGAGTCAAATACAAAGAACAATCCAGCAGGGCAGAAGACGTCTGTTGAACAGACCTGGTTTGGGGGGATGCCAATTGGCAAACGAAAGTAAAAACAAAACGATGACAGGACAAATTCATGGGCGCAACATGTGATGGCAGCCGGTTCTTCTTCTTCTTCGTCATCTTCTTTACAGGGCGGAAGGCACTCAAATGTCGTTACTTGTTCCGCAAATTGACAGGCGTTTTTAATTTGACGAAAACTTAGACAAATAGCATCCACTTGTACTAAATCAGCTTAGCATTAGTCAACAAAATGATTTCTTGTAAATATCTATAGATATTTATGTCAAGCACATTCCCAAAGAAAAAGAAATGACTTTAAATTTCTTTAAGCTGATATTTGCATTTCTTTAATCGATACATTTTTGGCATGACCTAAACTTGAAGTCGCATTTGAATGCAGGTTATTTAAATGCAAGTTTCATTTCAAATAAATATATCATCTGCAATGCATATATGCATATCATTAATGAAGATATTTTGAACAGAATGGCAAACGAGAATCATTGTCATCTTAATGCTGGATATAAGATAAAGATATATGTACCTATGCATATCTGCATTTAATTAAATTCTGCCACAGAATCTGCAGCAGGGCTTAGTCTCGGCCAGCTGATCAGCTAATTTTCGAGCGTCTTGTCTAGTCGGAGTCTGGGATTAGTTTTATAATGTTTGCTAAATGAATTAAAATGTGACCCGCTGCTCGAAATGTGTCAGGGGTTGGGGGTCAGGGGCAGGGGTGGCGGCGGCCAGTGGAACATGCCACACGCTGTGCAAGCGGCGCAAGTTTGTTGTTGTTCCGTTACCCGGTTCGCCTTTTTACAACTTTTTTGGTTAAGAAGTTTGGCAGCAGACGCGGTATTGCTAACGTTTTCTAGAAGGCCATTATAAAAGTAAAACTTTGTACAATAATAGCTCAGGCCAGAGAACCCAAAAGAGAGAGAGAGAGAGAGAGAGAGAGAGAAAGAGAGAGAGGTGCCAAAGCCAGGCCAAGAGCAATGTAGATGGCCACCCCGTTGCGCACGTTATTGCTAACATATGTTGCTCGATATTATAAAAGTGCGATACAAATGCAACAACATTAGCAAAAGAAGCTGGCGTTGCAACTAAAATGGAACAGCGTGGCATGCAACTTTGTACACCAACAGCAACTGCAACAAATCATATTTTGGGCCAGGAGCCATCAGCACGCCCGCCTCCCACACGCCCCCTTGGCTTGTCTACATACATGCCCCACGTAGTAGATGAAGCAGCCAGCGCACTTAATTTATGTTTGTTGTGGCTGTTTTAATTTTCATAGAATTTCATGTTTTGCGATTACTTCTATGTGTGCATCACAGCTTATATACAAACAAACAAACATACATAGCATAGCCTGGGTCCTGGCCTGAGCTTGGGCGTGAGCGTGGGCGTGGGCGTGGCATGCGCCTGGGATGCCAACGCTTCGTGCAATAGCAAATATTTGCTGAAACATTTTAAAACAAATATGTTACCTTGAAGCGGATTTAATACTCTGACAGTTATGCTCTTCGTACTAGTCAGTTTCAAATAACAACCCATTTAACAGAAAGGAGAACAATCAATAAAAATTTGAGTGGATACGTTTTACTGGAAACAAACACGCTTATCATACTTAAGAGTAGCCATGTATATTTTTTAAAATTAAATATTTATTGTTGGATCTGTTGGATCACAGCTGTAGCACATTCTAAACATAAATTCCAATGTTTCTTTGATTCTAAATCAACTTGATTCCCTCTCCGGATTATTGACTATTGATAGCAAGCCTGCAATACCCTCTGTTAGAGTATAAGCTGTGGCGTGTGTTTAGCAAACTGTCTGAAAAATGCCAGCCAAGAGATTTAATTAATTTGCGACATCAAAACAGGCAAAAATAGATGAGAAACTAAACAAGTAATTAAGACAAGCACAGTTTTCACCCAATTTATATATTATATACTGATACTATTTGTAATCAAAACAATTGTTTGTTGCAATTATATTTTTGGCTCTATTCAACAATTAGTTCGAATACCCAGCGTTTATTAATAATGTATATGTACTAAAAAGTGACGTACTTAATTACTAACTAAATAACTGATTATTTATAACTAAATAACTTAATTACTAACTAAATAAATTCTAATTGTCATATATCGACGAATCGATTATAATCAACCTGATTTTCAAGTCCGATATTCCCTAGACTTTTTAGACATTTTAAGTAAATCAAAAACTTAATTTTCCCAAAACATAAACTTATTTCAGTTATATTCATTTTTCTTGTTAAAATTAATTTTGATATCGATATCATCATTTTCTGTAGAGACTGTGAACTGTTCGATGGCCACAGCTATACTGGCCTAAGGTCATTCTAATAGTATGTGCATTCGTTCATTTATTTAGTTTGTCATTCTCTCATGTCTGCATTCAGTCCAACAGCACCTTCAGCCATAAAGAATGACAAAAACAGCAGCGTGCTGAAAAATCTGCGCTGCCAGCAATTAAAATAGCAAAACAAAAGAACTGCCCGCTGGCTGCTTGAGGCCAGTTGGACCGAACTAGACTGGACTGGACGGGTCTGGTCTGGTCTGGTCTGGTCGGAACTGGACGGGATTGCCGGACAGCAGGAAGCAACTCGCCAAACAATTGCAAATCAAAATATTGCACTTGCACTCAATTGAGCGCACAAAGCGTCAAGCAGCACAAAACAAATCGTGCGAAAGCAGCAGAAGGCAAAGCAGGACAAAAACGAACCAGAGATGTCCTTCGAGTGTCGCATATGAAAATACCCTTACAAAGACTACATTCTTATACAAAATATCTACCGATGAGTGCAGAAAGAAATTTATTTTTGACGGATTATTTCTATAAGATTAAGCTTATTGATAAAAAATATTTTTAATTTTACGATTCATCCCAGCACTTCATCCAAGTCAGCGCAAAAATAAAATATTCTGCTTCAATACGTTGCTAGATGCGCAGGATAATTGAGTACACTCGGCAAGGGTATACAAGAAACGAGAAGTGCACAAGAAACGGGCAAGCGGACAGTCGGACAGCGGGCAGAGGCAAATGTCCTTTGCGATGTCATTACCAACGTCTCCCATCATTCGAGTCGCAGGCTCGCAAACACAACAAGAATCCTGGCTGGGTCAGGCACATTTGCACGCCATGTGGCGCCCGCAAGGTGCAGTGCTGCCAACTCTGTGCATTATACTCTGCTTGCAAAGGGTAAGACAGCATGTTGGTTTTGTGCAAGCACACTTTTTCTAAATTTAGATTATTCTTGTTATACATAAGTAAAGTTTATAAGTTATACTCCAATAATCAATAATAATATTTCAAATTCACTAAATGTTTTGATTGGATTATTGACAATTAATAATGTACATAATGATATTAACACATTGTCAACTGATTTTTGCTGTTATTTACGTTTAGAGCAGGTCATTGCGCAGTCGTAAAAGCTGATTGTTTTGTGGCTGGCTTTAACAATGACATCACTTGACTGGCCGGCGGGGATAAGTGATGCAAGATACCAACTGGGCCGCTGGACTGTGGGTTGGCATTTTGGGGGACGTTACGACTGCGCTAACAAAGGCTCGAATTGCCGTAAGCAGCGCCAGCGCCAGCGCCAGCGTCTGTCCCCTTGTCCCCATTGTTTGGCAGCTGCATTTTAGCTGAAAGTGAACGCGTTTTAGCCGTTGTTGTTTTAAGGCCAGCGCCATGACTCAATACATTCAACCCTAATGCATGTTGGGTCCATTTGAAATACACACACACACACACACACACACACACACAAACGCACACACACATACATGAAATCATCCATTTTATATAGCGTAGACGTCAGCACAATAGTTGTGCCAGTGGCTCGGCTCTTGCTCCTGCTCCAGCTCCAGCTCCTGTTCGCCGATGCCATCTGCCTTGTGCCTTGTGTCCTGCGCAAGCCAAACAGAAATTCATCTAAATTGCAAGCCAACGACTATTAGACTGCTCCAAGCGGTTCGCCATGTGCAATGTGACCTGCTTGCCAAGGCTATGGGCTATCGCTTTCGTTATCTCTCTTACATATATCGTCTTGGTTCAGCTTTAGCTGCGGCATCGACTTTGGCTTTAACTGCAACTGCAGCTCCAGCTCCAGCCGCCCTGGACTGTGGCCATTCTTTATAAATACTTTGACTCTCCTTTTCTCCCTTCCCACTCCTTCGCCTGAACCCCAACGTAGAATGTCACTGTGAATGTCATACAAATTGCAGTATGTCCCCTCCCCTTTGCCCCACTGCTTTTTGCCGCTGCATGCACTGGCAGTTGAATGAATGGCCAAAAGGGGGCCAAAAGCTAAGGAATGCCTTAAATGGAGTACGAGTCTGTGGCTCGAACATGGCATGTCCTTTATCGCAATCTTACCAGTCTGATATTCTAGTTTTGTGTCATGCACAACTAATCGATCAAATTTATAAAAACACATGCAATGACATTATATAATAATAAGTTGACATTTCGATTTAAAGGAATTTTTGTGAGATTTGTTTTTATTCATATTTAATGAATTGTATTTATTTCATCGTAAATACCAATTGTGCCAATATCGATATATCGATGTTTCGCTTCTTTAGCACCACTAATTTACCTAACTGTATCATTCTGTTGAAATTTCTTTGCTTGAACTTTTTTGATTTATTTTTTAAAAGTTAAACTAAAGACATACCAATTTGTATTATACCTCATAGTGGCTTAGCGTGTACTTTAGATATTTTATGAACAAAGGCTAGTGACCAACTGCAATGCCTTTTAATGCAATTTAAGTTCAGCCCGAAGTGTTTACTAACTGGGCAGAGTGTAGTTATAGATTCGCTAACTGGTTGCTAGTGGCATTATATTTTCTGTTTGGAGCCCAGCGCAAAACTTGTTTACAACTCGCCAGCACGAAGTCCAACTAAATAATCTTTGTGTAAAGTTTTTCTTTGTGGCACTTGCAAAAAAGTTGACGGCTTAAGCGAGGACCCAGCCTCAATCCGACAGACACCAATAAAAAAAAAAGAAATGAAAGAGATGGCGATGGCGATGGCGTTAAAAATGGCGACCACCAGCTGTGAGTGCTGATCCCGCCGATTTCTGCAGCAGTGAGGGCAACAACAACAACAAGTACAACAAGTACAACATTCCAGCTGCTTCTGTAAGCCAGCTGCTAGTTGCGTGACGCAGACACAGAAAGGAGGACAATATGTGAATTTGGTGGCCTGGGGCAGATACCCTTATGGAGAGTAAAAGCCACAGGCTTTGACTAAGTAGTGCTGACCTGCCACATTCCACATACGAGACGGCTAACTGGAAAGCTGCAATTTCAATGACGCCAACTGAGTCGGTGTGTCGAGAAGAAAGGAATGCGTTTTATCTATGTACCTGTCGCACACTTTTTTTTTACGTACTATACCCTGTATTGAATAAATACCAAATCTATGACTTTATGCTTTTTTAAAGAAATGAACCCGATATTTTCGACACCAAAATTTAAACATATTCAAAACAAATTTTATTTTTTCCAATATTAATAGCGGTTAACTAAGTTATATTTCTCTTAAAAAAAAAGTAGAAAGAAGTATTTTAGACGTCTGATCATTAAGCGTATCTCATGTTCGACACCCCGATGATAACAGTTAATTCTTGTGTTCAATATTTTCTCTATGTGCTAACCATAACCGTTAAATGCGAGCGATATATCAGCATAAATAGCTGGCGAAATTGGTTAGGAAATCATTCGGGTTTCGCTTGCATCAATTGATATTATTTGCTCGGCTCAGTGTTGGCAAATGCTTCAATTGATTGTCAGCTTTGGAATGCAACAAAGAATGCGAAAGCAAAACTAATTTTCATTCTAGAAATAATTTGTTGTTTATTTGCTTGCCAGCGTACGTGTGTGTGCGTATGCGTAAGCGTATGCGTGTGTATGTGGATGGGTGTATGTGTATGTGTGTAAGCTGCAATGACTTTCAAGTTCTGCTCAACATAATTTCAGAGCAGTTGTTGCTGCAGCTGACGCACTCGCCGTTGCTGCCGCTGCATTTTCTCGAAAGTATTGCAGGACCCCTCCCCAGCTCAACGATTGGCCTCATCTCGGGGCCGAAACTTGAGCCAGGACTAGGACCAGGACTGGGACCAGGACTTGGAACAAGACTGGAGCTCGTGGAATGAGTTCGACTCTTTGTTTGTCATGCACAATGCATACAAATTGCATTACAATCAGCTAGGGCAAACATGAAAATATATTTAAGAATCACCAGACAACAACAACAAAAACAATATATATACATAACATATATAATATATATATATATATATATATATATATATACGATTCTGGATGTTTGCAACGCACAAAACATACTAAATATTTATTTACAAACAGTTTATTGTAACAAAAATACGAAATTTCGATACGCTTCATTTTGTATATTATTGTAATTAAATAATAATTAACCTGTTAATGTTTCACATGAACCTTTAACAGAGAGTTCACAAATTACAATTTATTTAGCCAAACATAATTTGATTGAAAACATTTCTGGTGAATATGCAAGAGACTGATTGATTGAAGATGCAAATTAATTAAATTTGACTTTCTTGATTAGAAGCAAAATAAATGTATTTGCTTGTAAAAGATATTGTTTTTAAAAAATAACAATTATTTCTATTATTATTCTTTATTAAAATTTTATTAAAATTTAATTTCTTTCAATGTGCTCCTTTTTGTTCTGATTAACACCTCAAAAGGCATCTAAAATCTGTGATACTCAGAATAAGGGTAGTTAAAAATTGCGAATAAGAATAAGAATATAGAATGCAAAGAGCAACGGAAATGCAAAATCCTAAATGTAATTTAGAAAATTGCGAATTGCAAGTGAACCAATGAGTGGAAAGTGGCGCCCAAGATGAGGACATTGGGATACGAGGACAGTGGGACATGGATACGACCATAGTCTGTTGTGTCTGTCTGTCTGTCTGTCTGTTGGTGTGTCCTCCTGCCAAGCAATTCACCTTTTCTTGCAGCAGCGGCATTCAAATGCAATTTTCAAAGATATTTGATACAAGTATATTTATGTGAGTGTATGTGTGTGTTTGTGGGTGTAGGTATCCCAATGTTTGCTTTTGTATTTCTGTTTTGTATCATTATAGTTGATGTGATGGATTTTCAACATACGTAACATTTACGCTTAATTTCAATTTTTATTGTTCATTTTATGTCCTTTCAAAGAATACTACAAATTTGACACGTTATATGTACACAGTTATTATCGATATTCTAACTAAACTCATTATACTCTATCATCTATCTGTGATAGGTACAATCATTATCTGCACTTAACATATAATTGTTTATTATATTTTTTTTTCTACTTTTTTTC
The DNA here is from genome assembly GCA_004143825.1 of Drosophila micromelanica. Taxonomy (NCBI): domain Eukaryota; kingdom Metazoa; phylum Arthropoda; class Insecta; order Diptera; family Drosophilidae; genus Drosophila; species Drosophila micromelanica. The sequence continues at coordinate 38,181 of SCDY01000509.1, forward strand.
ATATTTCATATTGCTGAATTTTTATTGCTTTTAATTTGGCAGCTTGTTTTGTTGACATTTATAAATGGCTTATCGACTTATGTATTCATAGACATTTGCATGCATATAAATACTTATCGATTTAAAGGCTTTTGAGTGATCCTTTGGCGGTCCTTGCCTTCTTCACAGTTTACCTCTTCCTGCGGCGCTTGTCAATTCGTTTCATTACATTTCATTGTTGTCTTTTTTGTGCTGCTTTCAGCCTTTGTCAAATATTTACATGTACCTTTTTTTTGCGCTTTTTGTCAGCTCCCGCTGTGTCATTGTCCTGGCCGTTTGTCCTTTCACGGGCGCTGTCATTGTTGTTGTTGCTGTTGTTGCTGAATGTTATTGTAACTGCCGGCCATAATGACATTTATTAATTGCTATGTAAATATCTGAAAGTCGCTTTAAATTCGAATTAGAATTCAAACCGACAACGAAGCCGTTTACCAAACGAGCCAATTGGGATTATTATTTAAATGTGAATAGCTCGCTGTCTCTTTTTATTAAATGCGTCTGCGATTTAAACAATCTAAGCAATAGCTTTAACTTTAATCGAGACTAAAAGATAAACAACTTGAGAGGATATCAATCTATAAATTGACTGCTTAATGAACAAAACTATCTGATCATACCCGATTTGGTAATTCCGATGCATAAATACTATCTGAAATTTCTGTGGAAGCTCTGAAAAATTGGTATTCAAAGTGAATAAGTAACTTGTGCATGAGATATTAGTTAAAGTGAATCATATGAATGCTGATACTTTTTTGGCTATTCATTTCAACTAAATGACATTTGTGGCTATTTCGCATATTTATGCTTTTATTTATATATTTTATACTGAATATAATGCCATCTTGCTTGCACCGGCTGGCTGGCCAGCCTCTCAGTCGCTGCTAAGCTTGTAAATCTCTTTTTAATTGCATTTAACCACAAACAAATTGTGAAACTCGACAACGAAAGGGACGCACGACCACGGCAAAAGGCCCAAAGAGCCTAGAACCAAAAACCGCACCAAAACTAAAATGCAACAGCATCAGCAACAGCAACAGTACCACCCGCTGAAGCAACCCATTTAGCTGTACAAATTGTTTAAACAACCCACAGACACACACACACACACACACACACACACACACACAAACACACACACACACACATGCTTGCATATATTCAAATTCGAATAGACGCCCTTAGGAACAGCAGAGCCGAGTTAAGCTAAGCCGAGCCGAGCGGAGGCGACAGTCACAGTCAATTATACAAATTGCATTTGTGTTGCACACACACACACACACACACACACACACACACACACACACACATACACATACACGTTGGCATTTGGCAACATGTTAGCCGCCATTTCCGGTCGGCCCAGGGACAAACTGTGAGCCAATGCAAAATAGCCCCCACGTCACGCAGCGCGCACAAATCTATATTTTACCTCTCCTTCTCCCTAACTGTGTATGTGTGTGTGTGTGTGCGGGTGTGACATGTGTTACTAGTTGTGCGAAAATTTGTTTTGCTCGCAAATGATGATTGAAACACAACGAGGATGAATCTTAATTGAAAGCCAATGGAGCGCACATGAAACGGCCGCTTTTCCAGCTACCATTTTTATTACTTACCGCTGCTTGCCCCCCTTTCTCACCCGTTTTCCACGGCTCCTTAATATGATTTGATTGGTGCCGACATAGGCCAAAGTTAACGTTCCACATTCATATTCATTGCAACTCCTCATTGTTTTCATAATTATTCCGGGTAAGATTGATCTTGTCTGTTTGTACACTCGGAGAAAAACGCAGTTCCAGGCCTGAAAAACTTTCGCTATAGAATTTCTAGCGTTAAGTTCTTACAAATTGAAGAATACTTAAAGCATTGTTAATTCTAAACTTCTTCGATTAGGTTAGATTAATTAAAGAACCCGTGTACTTAAAATAAGTAAGATTACTAAAATGTTGTCTTAGATGTGAAAATTTTGGAATAGTAAAAAATAAAAAGTTTATTCTTTTGACATGTAATGCTTGTGCTTGAAATATGTAAAATGTAAAAAAAAAATTTTTTCTATGTATTAAATACCTTTATTTTTAGAAAATTTTTGTTCATATTTATGTTGGCTTAACTTAAATAAATGTATTCTTATAACTTTAACTTACTTTTGGAATTTAGCATTATGCCGAATGTGTGCTCTGAAGTAGGCTTCTCAGACCCCACTAGCCACAACGCACACACGCACACACACACACACAAACACACCTCACACTTTATGACTTTTATCATTTAGATTAAAAGTTTGCGTTCAATAAAACTAGCGGAGCTTGTTGACGGGTTGTGCCTGGGCTTAGCCTTGGGTATGGATTTGAATGTTGGACTTGGTCTTCAAGCTGGCCTCTTAAGCGCCAAGTCGTCCGTTGTCCGTTGTCCGTTGCCCGTTGACTCGCTTACTAGGTTTCCTTTTGCTCAGTTCATCTTTTAATTAATTCACAGGCTGTGCAAAGTTTTGCGCCGCAACTGCAGGCGGCAACCACTTGGGCCTACTCCCACACAAATGAAAATGCCGGCTAGAAGCGGACGCAAAATACAAAAAAAAAACACAAAATAGCACAAAAAAATAGAGATGAAAAAAAACTCGGCTCAAGAAAAATCAGCAGGAAGCACTTGCAACTATGTGGCACAACGCAAAACTTTTCTTATACAAAATTATGGAAAAGTTTTATTTCCATGCATAACAGCGAGGCGCACACCAACACACATAGATACACGCGCACACACACAAACACACACACACACACAGCTTGTATTTATTTGCAGCGCATTTTTTATGCTTCTTTCAGCAACATATCCATGTCTATGTATATGTATATGTTTACTTATATTGCTTTACTTTATCCACAGTGCATCAGTGTGTGTGTGTGTGTGTCTGTGTGTGTGTGTGAGGGCGCATTTATTTATATAGTTTTGTTAGCGCGCTAAAAGTTTTCCAACTTGCTGAAAACTGCGTAAAATTGGCACGTCAAAAGCCGGAAAATTTAAGAAGCCACACATACACACACACACACGAACACACACACACACACACACATATACACGCACTTCAAACATACTCAAAGCCGACCGCCCTTTACTCTGTCTCCCCCGTTCATAATGTACTTCTTACAAAAATGTTTAAGCAAATTTGGTATTTAACATAATGAGAAATAATTTACCGAGGTTTTTAAGCAACTTTTTTGGGGAAGCATTTAACAAGTTGTGAAATGTTTTTGTTGCCCTTAAGAGTTGTGAAACTATCGATTTAGCCTTTTCGGATTGACAAAATCAGTTTTTCACGACATTTTTAATAATTTTGCATCAAATTGTTTTAAATGTTTTTATAAAAATTATTTTGGTGATATAATATTTTTTCTGGAACTGCCTCAAGTTTTCTTATTCTTCAGGCTTAGAAATTTGTTGAGAAATTTGACAATCTAAAGACTAGACAAAATATCTATTATTCAAATTCTATAAAAATATTTAAAAATATATAATGGGTGTTAGTTTTCGATAAGTTACACTCTTAAATATTAAAATACACTTTTTTTGTTTTTTATAAGCAGGAATACTAAAGCTCTATTTGCCTGCTTACATAACATTTCCCCATGTAATTTCGGTAGTAATGTATTCTATGATATTTGTAATTAAGCAGACTATTTGAAATATCAATCACAACATTATATATATACATAAAAATACACATATGTATTTATATTGTAAGTGGCAACAAAACTTAACCCGTTTCGACTAATCGAAATGGCGTTCCGGAAGCTTCTAAGCGTTAGCCAGTTTATTTAATTACATGTGTTTGCTGGGTCCCCCAAAGTGGTCAGCGGGCAGAATGAGATTGAAATTAACGAGCAGCCGTTAATGACCCTGTCCGGTGTTGCCCGCAAAGCAAATAAAATTGCCAGGCTGGTGGCTGAGGGAGGGGCGGGGGGTTCAGTGGCCGGCTGAAAGGGGAAAAGCGGGGCAGGCTCTATCTGTTGGAGAAAATCGAATACAATAATTTTAATAAGATTCACACTGAATGCGGCGCAGGCAGTCGGAGCCAGGCAGTGGACGGATAAATGTGGCGAGAGGAAGTATATTAACTTAGCTATCCTGTCCAGGCGCACTGTCCAGTCGCTCGTGTCCTGTGCTGTCCTCGCTGAGCGATTGGCGACGTGTAAACGATAATCAAGTAATTTCCATTATGCGAGAACTTGCCGGCACTCGCACCTAGGGGCCATAAAAGCGGCGCTAAATTGCGATTGTCGCGACTGCGAGACACCGATACGAATACGGACGGACGGACGGACGGACGGACACACACACACACACTGACATTACGCATACACATTACGCATACGCCGCATGCGGCGCACACAAAAGCAAATCGAATTGCGAATTGGTTGCGATAAAGCAGCAGCAAAGTCAAACTGAAGCCGCACACAAGGCAAAGTAGCCGCTGGTTGTTGTTCCTTATTGCTGTTGTTGTTCTTGTTACTGCTTTTGACTATTTATTGAGCAAGGCATTTCATTGTCCTGCCTTTGCTTTTAGACAACTTTTTCAGTGGCTCTCGCTCTATGCTTTTAAGACGCACACGATAATAGCCAATGATGCATATGTACATGTATGTATGTATGTATGTATGTATGTGTGTGTGTGTGGGTGTGTGTGCTTGAAACTGTATCTCTGTCCCACCCCAGCTATCTAGCGCTCTGTGTCAGCACTTTGCGACAACAATGCGCTTCTGAGGCTAACCTAACGTGCCTGGCCCATCGATAATGGCGACGGCGACGGAAACGGAAGCGACATACTTACTAGGACGGCGCTTTGGTTTGGGGCAACAGCAGCAGCAGCAAAAGCAGGCGCAGCAATAAGAGCAGCAGCAAAAGCAGTTGTTTGTAGTGCAATTTGCGCTAAGTATACGCGACCAGCGCGATTGTTTTGCTGAATGTGGGAGTTTTTCAACGTCCAGCAGAGGAGACGGCAACAGTATCAGAATACATACAAGCTCCCAAGTACCAGTGTCTAATTCAACTGCACCATATTAATGCCAATACTAGAGCCCCAATGCCGAACAACAATATCAAGTGACTTTTAGCAAAGTACGTAACAAAGAAGTACTATTCACTAGAAAGGTACCAGTAATAAGAACGAAAGTACCCAGAGTACCTCAACTTTCAATAAACAGTTTTTTCGATGTCATCAGAAATGATCAAGCACCAAAACACCGGATTTTGTATTTTGTAATATATAAAAAAAAAATTAAATTAAATACATTTTCTAATTACACCGAACTTATAAAAGTCGGAACTGCCCGACTAGGAGATACCCTGAACACAGCCTCAAGCTTTCGTAACCTATTGAAAAACTTGAATAACTTCTAAGCTAAAGTTATGATATCTATCATATTTTGTAGACTTAACAACAACATTCAAATCAATGTCCAAACAAAAGTCAGTAATACGGACTTACATACAATACAAAATATTTATAATCTGTGTCTGCTTTACGAGCGAACAATCAATAAAATTTGGTGGCTTTAGCTCCTATAGTTTAAGAGTTGTGTTCAAAAACCCGGGTCAAAAAGCGATATGGTATATACATACAAACCGTAAAATTCCAGAATCAGCTTTCTAGCTAGGCTGGTATGCCTAGGCCAGGTATGCTGATCAAGAATATATACAGTTTATAGGGTCGCAGAAGGAAGCATCTGCCTGTTACATGTGTATATGTATTATACCATTTTTAACGCTGCCTTCCGCGTAGATCGGCTGCCCATGAAGTAGAGCCTATGTGGCGAAATAAAAAAGCAAGTGTATTTGCTCATCAATTGTCATTCGTTGTGGGAGTGTGTGCGTGTGTTAGCAGTTAATTGTTTAGGTCGTATGTCTCATAATGGTCGCCTGGCACGGTCTCACAGTGGCAGCCCATTCCTCACATTGATCTCCCACTGCTGTTTGTCGCTAAATTGAGTCATTAGCAGATATATAAAACGAAATGGTCACACAGCTCATTGGCACGTTCCGAGCGTCAATGATGACGTTGCCTTTGCCGCTGTTATAAACACATATGCGCATTACGCATACGCCCCATCGCCCACTTGCCCGCTGGCCACAGCTGGCCGAGCTAAGATAACAGCAAGCCAAGCAAATCCAGTTTCGAAACCTGGAATTTCTTTTTTTATATTTTAATATTAAATCAGAATCTCATGACTTTAAATGATGACAGCTATGTCCGAGAAATCAAAATTGTCAAACTATTTTCTGAACGAGCATATTTAATGCCAGTTACAGTTACATGAAAAAATATGTGATTTAAGAAATCATAGAAAAACTTTACAGTATGTTTGCTCAATATTTTCAATAGTCTAGTTGGTATAATTTATGATAATGATTTTTCTATTATTATTTTTATGAAGTATTTTTAATTTGTAAGAAAAAGGAAGTTTTTTAATTTCTTTAATTTTTTACATTTATTTATTATAAAATGTTTATATGAATTATTGTGGAAATATAAATAAATATAATGCATTTTATAAGAGTTATAATATATATAAATCGTTTCTGAATTTACAACGTTGATATAAGCCCGACCATAAAGGTTCCGACCACATTTGTTTCAGTTGCGCGACGCTAATTTCCGATCACAGCAAAGGGCAACAAGCTTTGTAAAATGTGGGGGTAAGCAAGAGACGCGCTGCATGTTGCAGCAAGGGGCACCAAGAAAGCCCTGGAGTGGGGGTCACCTGGTCAAGCAAACGACTCGAGTGCATTTGCGAAAGCGACAGGTTGAAAGTGGGCGAAGCTCTCAATTCAACACGTGGTGAGTGTGCGCCGCTGTCGTTGCTGTGGTGAGTTTGCTGTGCGGCATTTAAGAGAGTCGCAAAGAGAGAGTTCAGCTGACAAGTGTTATGCAAATGCTGATCCACCGAAATGCGCAGCAACAACAACAAGCTGTCTAAACGCGTTTACTATTTCTTAACGCCTGGCATAACTCTAAGCGTTCGTTAGCCAAAAGAACTAACGCAGCAGAGCCAGCGAGTCCAGCGAACACTAAATGACTGACTGAGACTCACACACACACATACACACTTGTATGCGGGCGGCACACACACTTGGCCGAGCCTTGAAGCATGCTCTGACAACTTTGAAGTGCACTTGTAACGGCTGCAACCGCTGTTGCTGTTCCTGATGTTGTTGATGTTGCTGTTGCTGTTGCTGTTGCAGCTGCAGCTGCCACTGATCTCTTTGACTTGTCAAACAAAAATAACGCCATTTGTCAGCCGCGAGTTGTAAACACACAAGTGTGTGTGTGTGTGTGTTTATCTGTGTTTGTGTGTAGCAAGAACAAGAACCATTCTTTATAATGAGTACACTCTTTGGCATCTTTGGTCAGACAGACAGAATGTTGCGAGTGTCCTTTATATAGGTAATCATCTGCCACAAGCTGCAGCCAGCGCCTTGAAAATAGCGCCGCCAGATTTTCCCATAACTCAAAACAGAGCTTTTTAGACAGCTGCTGAGCTTATAAACATGCTTATTGCATATATAGATAGTTGGTCTAAAGAGTATATGACGATGCTAAGCTCATGGTAACACTTCAACGGGAATGCCGAAGATTAAACATCTTACAGATATAGAAAGGATTATTATAACTTATTATGCCTTTGGGAAGTCTTTCAGTAGTCAGTAGAATAATTCGATATTGGACAAGTTTTGCTCACAACTGTAAAGATTAAATACCACATTGTTGACAACGAAAAAATTATTCACACAATGTCGCCAATCTTAACCGATCAAATCTGGCTGACTTTGAACTATGAAATGCCCATCTTAAAAACCGATATCGGCTCATTCAATATAAATTTTATAAATAACACGCCATAGTTTAAAAAACATTTTGATTTGAGCACCAACATTGTCAGAATGTGACAATGAGTATAATTTTATAATGTTTATATTAAGCTTTTAATTTCTTCTTTTTTTTAAAATTCATGAATTTCTGAATTTTTTTAATTCTTTTCTTTTTAAATAATTTATTTATTTTTATATTTTTATTTATTTTCTTGTATTATTAAATGTTTTATTCTGAAAATGTTGTTCACTAATGTTACAAATATTATACAATTATTATTATAATTTATCTACAAATTTGTCAAAGAAATTTCTAATTAATTATTTAACAATCTTTTTTGTCGGCTGTTAAGCCACAAAATTATGATACTTTCAAGCTAAATACCTTTCTTCAGGCGGAAGAACAAAGTAAAGTGTTGTAATATTTAATAATTTGTATCTGCTTGAAGCCGTCGACAACATAATTGAAATTGCATGAGTGAAATGACATGCACATTTTAACATTCTGCTCGAGCACAAAACTAGCAATAACAACAACAACAAGAAAAATATAGGGCACGTGTTAAACTATTCCCATTGTTGTTGTGCCTTTGGCAATGCGTTTGCTTTTAAATGCCACGCGAAATACCAAAAAGAGCGACTATGTGGGTTTGCGAATGTGTGTGTGTGTGTCTGCTTTTAGTTCTGGCAATTGCAAAACACTAAGTAGCCTGGCTTTAACCAACCTACGCCAGAACACTTCCTGTCATTGGCAGCCACACACACACACATGAGCAAGCCTTGGGCGGAGACGACAACAACAACTAGTTGTTGAAGTATGCGAACATTGTGCTGGCTGTCATTGTTGCTTCTCTTAACTACCCATACAAAAACACACGCACACACACACACACCGAACACGCGTCGTATGCGTATTGGAAAGTTGATAATTATATTGCATACCTACAGGCGCGCGCAGTTTAATAAGTGCGTAACACGTTGTTACACGTGGCGAGTGCGAATTTCTGGCCAACAACAAGTGCAGAAACTTCAAGGAAAATATGTAAACAACAAAGCATTACAATCCACGGGTTACCGAATAAGAAATACCCTTAAAAAACCAACAGTCATGCACTTCATTATAAGTTGTTCTTATTTTAGCTGGTTGTTGCTATGTTATGTTGTATGTTAAAGCTGTTCAATGTTGAACTCTTTTATGCCAAAATGCTATCAGCATTGTTAAAATTTGAAGCAGATTACTTCAAAGGCAAACAAGTTACAGTTTTTTTGTTTTTAAGAGGATATACAGCTTCACCGCATAGTTGTCATGGCAATGTAAAGTTCGAGCAATGTATTTTTAAAATTTGAGTCACTAGTCACAAAATTATAAGACCCTTTGCAAAGGTATTAAAATGCCAAAAGCAACAGGAAGAGATGATTTCAGTTCATTTTGCTTAATTTCACATGTTTTTATTTTTGGCTTGGAAATATTTGTTGATTTTATTGCCAACAGCTGGGCTTCGTTGAATGCAGACAGCAGCCAAAAGCAACACCTACAAAAGCAGCAGCAGCCAACAAAAGCATATGGCTGTGTATATGTGTGCGTGTGTGTGTGTGTGTGTGTGTGTGTGTGTGTGTGTATGCGTGTGCTATCTGCTGTCAAAGGCAAAATAGCAGACACATGTCTGGACTTCATTTTGCCAGGCCACAAGAACTTCATTTGCAAGCAAGCAAGCAGCGTCACAGCATAAAAATCTGATAGAATACACACACTCATTCACGCACACATACACACACGCACACACACAAAGCTGGCTGCACATTTGGCAAGGATGCTCTATGTATGCATATGAGTCTGGCGTTGGCTGCTGCTCATTTTAATAATATTAATAATATTAAAAGGTAAATATCAACTGTCAGTGCAGCTGGCATTGATCTATGGCAAGGCTATCTATATGCCACCCACTCGAGCTCACACACACACACACACACACTACTGTCAGTTGCCATGACAAACATGGCAACTGTGTGGAAAAAACAATGGCATCGCTGCATTTGAGATGTTCGCATTTCATCACAAAGAAGATATTCTGCTTCCTTGCTATTCCGTTTATACAATCTGCATCTGTCTTCAGATTCCTTTATCAGCTTCGCATGCATGCATTAGAAGTTCAGGTTTAATTTGATTACAGTAAATAAAGATGCTCACAATATATATATTATATATGCATAAAATCATAGTGCAGCCAACGGTAATAAGCTAACTGGACCTGTTCTCTATAATGAGCACAATTTGAACATTGCTTCATTGAAAATGACTCCAGTGAATAAGTTTACCTGAGCCTAATGGTCAACTGACTTGTTTTATTGCTTCTTTCGAAAACATGCAAAATTTCAAAAAACGCTTCAAATTGATAGTTGAATTTTAAAAGTGCTTTACTGCTTTAAGTGAAATCATTAAATTTTACTTAGGTCTTTTAATTTTTTTTATTTACATCAAGCTTTTTCACTTTCATCTACATTTTTGAAAAAATAAACTTCAAGTGAAAAAAAACCAAAACACAAAAGAAATATATTAATATTTTTACCAAGTTAGCTAGAGAATATTAATGCAACTGTTTCTCTTTAACTTTCGATATTATTTCTTCTTTTTTTTTTTGAGGTTTCATGCTAAAGCTGATTATTTTTAAAGCAAAAGCTCAAAGCAAAGCGATTTGATTGGAAACTATTTCAGTCTTCCTCGCATCCTTTTTCAGTTAGTTTCATTGGCTTTTTGAGTTGAAGTTATTTGTCTAAGCCTGATTGTTAGAGGACATCTAATTATGTGTTAACTCAGTTCAGTTATTAATTAAAGTCAACTCGAGTTTAAGATGCCGTTGTTGACTAGCTCAATGTCTCACACATATTTTCTAAAGATCCTTCGGCACAAACGAAGAAGCACAACAATCATGACATATTGGCCTTTGTGCTCTGAACTATGGCCAAGTACTTTCGGGTCATAACTGAAAACAATTTGCTTAATTGAATTTATGAAATATACTCTAATACTAACGCCCCTCAGAGTGAAGACGCCAAGTGAAAATGGCCAGGAAAATGGTGTTTTCCCAACGTGCCATTAAACACTTAAAGGCACTTAAAATGCGATGCGCGGAGGATGCTGGCAGAGGAAAAGAGAGGAAGATGGGAGAAATTGAAAGGCGGATTGTAAAGCGACAGCGGTTTGGCGGTTTTGGCGGTTTGCTGGCCTGTTGTTGGCATAAAACCACCAAAGCACAAACTGTCAATCATGAGAAACTGAACATGGAAATGCCAACGAAAACAATTAAGCATTATTACAGAAAGTGTAATGGCAACAACAATGGCAACCAACAATTAGATGTTTATGTAAATTATATACACGAAACTGGTAGCAGCCGGGACATTGAAAGGAGTGAGCGACGCTGCCAAAATCAGGCAGGAGACAGATGATGAGTCCCGGGCCGCATTTGCATAAGTTGCCAGGGACAACGAGGCGACGGGGCACGAGGCACGAGGCACGAGGCTGCTGGCGTGCCACAGCAGCAATCGCAGTGCCAGTAATTAGTAGCAATTACAACAACAACAACAACAATGGGAATCGCTACTGACAATGCTCATCAAATACAAAAGCGTAAATAGCAATAAATTTCACGCCAAAGCATGGCATTAACTAATTAATTGTGTTAAGCAAGCCGCAAAAGCAACAAACACAAACACGAGAAGCCAAACAAACCAAACCAAACCAAACCAAAACAAACGCAACCAACACCGAGCAAGGAACGCAGCAGGACAATTGCCCAGCCAAATGGCCAAAATAGCAAAATGAACAAGGACATAGACGGCCAACGGCGCTGGCACAATCGAGATGCCCAACCACAAATTGTCTGTCAATTGGTTGGCCATTTAAATTTATCAAAACCCAGCCCCGCCTAATTCTTTACAGCTGAAATTAATGCAAGAACTTATTCAAAACAGGCAAGAAAAAGCGCTTAGAATCATAAATCGAAGCGCTTTGTCAACTGTGAAGCAACTGAATAGCTTTAGCTATACATTTATAAATACATCTATTAATTTTAGATATATATGTATATAAATATCGATTTGAGAAAATCATCCTTAATTTTAAATAATTTAATATATAGCACATAGATTTCAATACCGCTTAACATTAAATACGACCAAAATAAGGCATGTAAACTGATGATCCCATTGGGAGAATACAATGTAAATATATATTTTTGAAAATGTTTATTTATCTTAAGAATATTTTACGCTTATTTTAAGCACCAACATTCTAAATTGATATAAAAGATACCTAAGAAGCAAAATTTTGCTTCTAATTCGCAATAATTACTGTTGATTAGAAGCTATTAGTCTTAAATTAACTTAATTTTATGATTAAAATAGCACGGCAGAAAGTTGTTGTTTGGATTAAAAAAGTCGTCCTTTTATCAGTGCCAACAACAGACAAAAAGACAGACATTGCATGTTTAATCAATGCTTAATCAATGTAGATAATTTTAGAGCAAATTGTATTTATATACTTCCATTAGAACAACATTTTATTTGAATCTTAAGTAGTTTAAATTGGATATTATTTATTTGATTTATGTGTTTTGGTCTGAGTGAAGATATAAATATAGAAATAAACTCGGCACGTGTGGACACCAATATGGCGTTAGCAAATTGTATTCCTTTATTTATACACTGCCATATTTTTAATCTTCTCTTTACACCTTGATTTATAGACTTTTAACGCATTTATTTAGAACCAATTGTCACGAGCTTCAGATTCACAAATAGATGGCCAACAACTGAAGCAAAACAAATAGATAAAAATATAAAAAGAAAAAAAAAAGGAAAAATAAAAATATATGCCTCATATATTGAGATGAGGAATCTCGAATTTATGACCCAGAAATAAGAGTTGACTTAAACGCTTGTTTGGCTTTCAATTTACAGGCACTTGGCCAATTAATTCGGTCCGGCATTTCAGACGCTCTAACAAGAACGTTGATGATGACAGCCGTAAGTAAGTAAGTATAATAAAATCAAATAACAATAGCCAAAAATGCATTTATGAAATTTAATGCTGTCTACATTTTGGCAACAGAGCCGCCGGTCGGCCGAGTCGAAAAGTTGCAGCAATTAAGTTATTCGACATGGATGGAGGGGGCAGGCAGAACGGGGGGCGAGGCATCTCAATTGTTTACGGTTATGGGGAACGGCTTATGCTTTACGTGCCAGATCTTTGCTATATGGCATTCTGCATTCTGGCTGCCAACCAAATTGTATTTCATAAGTGCAGCAAGAGGATTTTGCAATTTTAATTTGTACAAAGTGCACACGCACACAAAATGGACGTTCGACACTGCATACCGGGACAGCTGCATACGCTCCATCAGTCAGTTAGACACACACACACACACACACACACACACACACTCTCATCCTCTCATACAAACATATGTATGTATATAGCAGTCATGCATAAAATTCTTTGATTTTTGCACTTTAGTCGAGTCGAGTCGAGTTGAGTTTAGCATGAAAATGGCTGCAGCTGCAGGCCATCAACAACTGGTCGAGGATGGTGCTAGGGGAGGGGTGGGGAGGGGAGGGTTGCGGGGGCGGGTGAGGGTGAGGAATTGCGCTTTGGCACTGCCACTGACAGTGGCTCGTAAATATATGCTTAAATATGAAATACACTTTGCTGCCTAATTGTTGAGCGTTATATCAGTTGAATGCTGTGCCCACATGTCGTATGCTTAATGCGCGGCCATAAAAAACGCGTTGGTGTCGCGTCTGCGTCGCCCATCAAAAACTTAAATGGCCAAATGCTGAGGAGCTCAGGCAGCTGCCTACCTGAAAAACTTTGGCAATTAAAATGAAGGCTGCCAGCAGCAGCCGCAGCAGCAGCAGCATCAGCAGCAGCAGCATCTACCGCACTTACCAAGCTCTTCATCCATTGAGCAATCAGCCAGCAGCTTCTCTCGCTCGCTTCACTTCAGTTCAGCTCAGTAAAATGGCCAACTGGACAGTTGGTCAACCGGTTGGCAAGTCATTTGCACATTTGCCATTTCATGTACTTATTTGTGCAGCTGATGAATTTGCACTGAGTTCGACAAACACCCAAACACACACATAAAAAGACAACTCAAAACCAAAAAAAAAGTCTGAGCATACTGAAGAATGTTGCCCTGGAACTGAATTTGAAATGGACTTTAACACATAATTAAAATTCGATATTGATCAATTTGAAGAAAGCCATAGAATTAAAAAAACAACGGCACGTTTATAATAATAATAATTTTACTAAGAATTTTATATTTATCAATTTAGAAAAATGAAAAACTGCCTGAATTATTCAATAGTAAAAATCCACCTTTTATATATTTAAATAAATATCTCGGACTGCTTGAAGCTGATAAGATGCCAAATTTACCTTGTTAGAAATGTTAAAAAACAAACTAACTATCTATATATCGATATTAACAGTAACACTATTTTTCAGTTTTAGCTAGATAATACTTTTTTCGATACATTTAACACACCTATATAATTATCAGCCAGATTTTCTAATTCGGATTGGGACACCAAACAAAAACTGAATTTTAATAAAATATAATTTGTACAGTTTTCAGTATTTTCTCTCGTCTGGCCCTGCAGTTGTTCCTATACACTACGATTCACACTGTTGCATATTGTTGTATTGATCTAGCACACTCTTTTTAGCTGTTTCTAAAGGGTATCGAAGCAGAGATTGCTTTGTATCATTAGCAGCTGACCGAAGGCAGCCGTCCGGGGGCAGAGAGGTGAGGCAAGAAGCAGGGCTAAACTGTCAATTTTCTTGCTGATTTCTCTGGCAGTGCACGCAGAATTTATGAAGGCAAAAGAAAGGACAGGCAATGGACACCGCACACACACAGTAAGGACGGGACGAAGAAGCGCCATTATTTTTGCGTTCGATCAAACAAAAGTTAAAAGATTTATGCGACCTCTGCGTGTGTGTATGCGTGTATGCTTTTAGCCTGAAAGGCTGGCAACGACTACACATGTTGACCAAGGCACGCGGCAGCCGCACACACAAAAAGGACAGCAGGACACCAGGACACCACTGAGCCTGCCCACAGACGGCACATTCATTCATTTGATGTCGACATCGACATCGTCGTCGTCATTGTCGTTGTGACAATGAATTTATGCATAACCTTCTCTAGGAATTGAGTGTGTGTGTTTCAGTATGTGTGTGCGGGTGTAATCATGTGTGCAAGCTTCTTGTGAAATTCC
Source organism: Drosophila micromelanica (assembly GCA_004143825.1). Lineage (NCBI taxonomy): Eukaryota > Metazoa > Arthropoda > Insecta > Diptera > Drosophilidae > Drosophila > Drosophila micromelanica. The sequence goes on from SCDY01000509.1 coordinate 53,364, forward strand.
TCGATTTTCACACAAGAGACTCACAAATTGGTAGCATTGAGCAAAAAATAAAGCAAACATATGACACGGACAACCCGCAAGACCCACAGGACTCTCGGAACACATTTTGTGCGGTAATTATCGATGTTCTACCGTCAAAAACATGTACAAATGAAGCCTGGCTAAGACCAGACAGGTCCGATGCCACCCACAGCCCCAACTTAAACTGACGCACGACACATCTCAGCAGCTCATTTCTGATTTTAAACTAATAGCCAGTTTTACAGTTTGGTAAAATTTTAATGTTCTTTCATATTTGATGCCAAGAGTTTAATACTTGAGTGGTAAAGATTTTATTCAATTTTTGAAATGAAAAATGTCTTAGATAGAAGAGAAAAGAGAAAAATTAGTAAATTATTTAAACCACCCCAAGTCAATTTAAAAAATATTTAAAACGACAATATATAAGTTCAAATTGTCAAAAAAAATAATATTATAAAAGAATTTTTAATATTGTTTTATGTCAAAGCTTTTAAAGTTTTCAACATGAACATGAACAGAGAAAAATTAGTAAAATATTCATACTTTTATTTACACCCAAGGGGAGTTATAAAAAAATCCTTTTTATATACTTCTTAATTTATTAGCTCATTGTTTAATCCTTTAACTTGAATCTATTTAAAACTATTCAAGTTTTAACAAAGAATTTACAAATCAAAATCTGAATACGCATTTGTATAAAAATATAGTATATCCAAGCAATTGCATTAATTTAATTTAGGCGGCTTTGTAAAGCTTATATGTTTACCAACTTACGGTAAAATGCTTATATTATAATAGAAGCCAATTATCTGAATGAATTGGCCAAGAAGCAGTGGCTTGTGGTGACGCTCGGAAGCAAAACAGATAACTCATTTAATCTACGATATAAACAGTGAATGGGCCAAAATAGCAAAGTGAAATGAAATACAATCATTAATTCCGCTGTACCGGTGGCAAAACCCAAAGGAGGCATGCCACACGACACCAGCAGCCGAACTTGAAGTGGCAAAGTTGCACGCTGTGTGTGTCGGGGCCAGTAGTTACTTGTGTAGGGGAAGGGCGCTTGTTGGGGCATTAAATGAGCAACTCATTTACAAACTCAAACAGCGCTCATAAATTCAACTGAATATCATGAACACAATGTAAATTTAAAGTTCAAATCGCATTAATCATTTTTCGCAAACTGTGAAAAGGGTGCTCGAGCCGAGTCAACCCCACGCTCCACTCTCTAATGTGTATGTGGGAAGATTGCTAAGTAAGCCCCAAAGCCCAGAGACAAGACACTTGGAGACAACTTTACCATTTCCCACAGAGTTGGCAGAGTCGTGTGGGCGCTGAGGCAAACGGCAGCCGGTAGCAGCAGCAACCGGCAACGGATTTGATTATAAAGCTACAGTCCAAATACAAGTGCAACTGTTGAGTTGCTCTCTGGCCCCGCATTCCACTCCATCCTCCCCCCCCCTCCCACTTTCCTCCCAACCACTATTCGCTCCCTGCTGACTGTGCCGTGGTGTCCTCTGTGGTCTGTTTGGAATCAGAATGTGGAGCACTGTGAAAACTTTTTGCTTCGACTAAGACACGAACTTTGTTTGGTTAGCTCTTGGCTGAAGCGCAAGTTTCATTTGGGTATCGTAGCGAGTAACTCTGCATTTCAACTTGCATTAATCATCAACTTGTTTGGACCACTGACTTTCACAGACTTTTATTGACTGCGGCCCCAACACCGGCAACGGCAACTGCAGCCGCCCTTAACGTTTGTGGTCGTCGAATTTCAAAGTAACTCACCTGTTTGGCTAACGCGCTTCTAATAGACTGCAGTTCACTTGGCCGAGCTTTATAAATTATCAGCAGCAGCCAACTGACTTTGCACGGTCACTGCATGTGGTTTTCTGCGCCCCTAAACGTTCACCGCACGCACAAAATCTGTAGCCACAATTGTATTTGCCCTCCCGTGTGTAACTCTGTGTGTGTGTTTGTGTGCGTGTGTGTGTGTGTGTGTGCATTTAACCCGCAATAGCTCATTATTGAGACCGCAAAAGTCATGCTTAATGCATAACAAGCTCGAGCTGCCAGCATGCGATCCCCTTAATGAGCAAAATATGCCCTTTTAAGAATGAAATCTCATTAAGCGTACCGAACTACAGTTCAGTTGATCAACTGAATGTTTTCTACTTCAATTGCTGAATTTATTTAAAATATGAATTTAATTGTACATTTTTACTCACCTTTTCTTAAATTTGTTTGTTAATTTGTTTTTTTTTTTTTCAGATATTCAAGTATTATACAAATATAAATACATTTATATTTTTTATATAAAATAAAGCATTGTAATATAATTCGTATCACGTATTTTAAAAAATACAAATATTTTTGTATATTTTATTTGAAATATAAATTTTAAAATATTTCAAAAATATTATCTTTAAATATATCAACAACAATCAACATGAATTAACCATGGCTGCCTTACAGCATTACACACTGCATATATGATTCAATTATAAAAGTTATTTTTTATGAAAAACGTTTGCGGCGATTTTGGACTATTACAGTTTTTCTGATTATTGAAATATTTAATTTGATTTAAGCAATTTAAACTGTTCCGCTCGCGTACTCTAATGAAGTGCAAATTACACAAAGCCAGAAAGCTACGCCAAATAAAAAAAAAAAACAAAACAACAACAAAAAACCAACCAGAAATGCCACAAAAATGAAAATAATATCCAGGAGAAAAAAACACAAAACAAAAAAAGGAGCCTCTATATCTATGCTTATGTATTTTTTTATGTACTTATATATATACATTTGGCTAAAGCTTCGTTACAACAAACTCAAACAAATTTTCGCTTTGAGCGGCTGCATTTTTCCTATGAAAAACTTAACCAAACTTTTTTTCTCGAACCAATTTGATGTTGTTGTTGTTGGCTGTGTGTTTGTGTGTGTGTGTTTGATTTCCTTTTGTGCTGTGCGCCGCATGCAAATTTTCCATGTGAGTTTACACTGACATGCGTAAAAGTTATTGTTTCAAATTTTGCACTTTCTATTGGAATTGGGTCTAGTCTGCCGTCCAGTTGGGCAGCCGCACGTCGAAGGGAGCTTTATGCATACACACAAATATAAGGAGCATAGTTTTACATGTGTGCAGATATCTGTATATATGCATAAAGCTAAAAAAAAAAAAAAGAAACTGAATTTCAATCGCATGGAAGCAAAGCAGCTTGGGCATAACTGACGGATCAACTACTCTAAACTTTGCTGACTCGAAAAAATAATATAAACATCAGACAATTTAAAAAATACATGACTGTTATATTGTTTGTTGGCATATTGAAGAAAAACTTGCGCTTAAAAGTTAACTAAAATGGCATTTGTACAGGAGCTGATCAAAGTTAATAAAGTTTTTATCAATAATATTTACCAATTTAATAAAAAAAATTGTACATTTTAACAAATTTTTAGAGGTAACTAGTTTTCAAACGTATTTACTTATAAATCTTTATATGACTGACAATGTGTACCTGACTTGGGGATTAAAAAAAAAAATAACAAAAACAAAATTTAAACCAACAACTTTGTATGTTTACGCTTTATGAATACCCAATACACAAAATTTAATGTTTTTTACTGTTTTGTATATAAGGGGTATCAAGAAGAGATCACCTTTAGCACAACTTGATTATACCCCTTTTATCCATTTCGAACAAGAACAAAGTACAAAGTACACACAAGGCCAAAAACTCTTTGAGTGAAGGCGTAAAAAATTGCAACGTGTCTGCGAGTTGGTGTGCCTTTGTGTGTGGGTGTGTGTGAGTGCGAAAGATGAAACTGCAGCTGGTAAAATTTTGATATAGCCTTTGTGCCTAGTCACATTTAGCACCAACGAAATGCGGAGCCCACAGGCCGTGACTAAAGCACTTGCAAACAGCTAACTGCAGCAGCAACGCCACACAGGCCGACAACTCCCCGCAACCCTCCCCCCCCCCCCACCACTTTTGAACCAGCCTATAACACTAAAAAACAAATGCATGGGGCATGGCCGAAATGCAAAGGGAAGTGCTCCACAAAAGCAATGAAAATTTGATTTTATTACAGGAATTTTGATTGGTTGCACTCGCACAATGCAATGCAGCCTTAAAAAGACCAGCTGCGGACAGTTGGACGGACACAGACACAGACACAGAGACAGAGGCAGAGTAACTGGGCAGCTAAATGCTTAATTTGTGCGGCATAAAACGCTTTTAGATTGCCTGCCTGCCAGTGGAGCATTTAATGGGCAATCAAACAAATTAGCACGAGACGAAGGCGTGCCAGAAGTCAATGCGGGACCTGTGGCCAGCGGTGGCAATTTGGGGGCGTGGTCGTGGCCTTAAATAGCAGCTGTTGCTGCCAATTAAGCTGCACTTTTAATTTTAATTAGCAACCAGCGAGCAGCACTTAATTAATGACTAAAACTAAAGGATAAACAAGTCGGGTAACGCCCGTCGGACCGTCTGTCCGAATGAATTATAATACGCGCAATAAATTATAATAATAAACATAAATCGAGTGGCCCCATTGCCGCAAATAAACACACATTAGTGTATATGCATAAATATGCAGGAGAGTGTGTGTGTGTGTGCTTGTTTATGTATATTGAAATATACAATTAACGGCACCCGTCCAGCCACATTTGATAGATGCTAAGCCGAAGTCGTTGTTGCCCCAGGCAGGCGGCACCACAAATTAAAGACACACAATTTGCACTCTGGGTCTTAATTCAGCCACGCAGCAAATTAATAAGGGCAAAAATTCAATTACGTATTCAAGGAAATTTATTTATACCGTTTTACCATCAAAACTTGGAACAGAAGGGTATATGAAATGTGTGCATAAAATGTATACAGTCAACAGTGGGAGACAACCCCAACAGCTTAAAATTTATATACCCAGTACCCTATAGAAATGGGCCACAATTGTAGAGTTTCCCTTGTCAGTTTTTCTGTCTATATAGAATAACTCGTAGATCACAGAGAGAGTTTAATGACAAAAATGAAAGTTGTTGCATGTCATATCAAGACTTAAATTATATTTTTTAATACAATTAAATTTTTAATTAATGCACAATATATTTAATATAAAAGCATTGACCGAAGTTATTTAAAACTTTATTCATATATAGGGTATAATATAGCCGAACACTTGTTATATGCAGATTCGAGTCTTCGAAAATGTGGCTTAAATACGTTGTTTATAATTTATAATTAATTAAACAACAAAATGCTGTCTTAACAATTTGGACAAAAAAAAACCAACAAGCGAACGCAAAGCTTTAAGATAAACAAAAATTCTTCACCAATAAGGACAACAAAGGATCAACGCTGCCAATGTGCAGGAAACGAAGCTGGAAACTTGCTGTGCTCAGGACTCGAAGGCACTCGCACAATCCCATTGAGTGTTTAATTGTTGTAGGATTTTCGGTTTCCTTTTGTGCAATTAGAGTTCGAATCAACTTGTCAATATGGCAACACAAGGATACGCACATACACGCACAATCAGCTTATCTGTAAGTAGCCATTTTTCTGGCCCTCTCTAAATCTTTTTTTAGCTCCTTCACCTGGTGTGTATCTGTGCCGAAACTATTCCTGAAAATTTCAATTATACAAAATTAATTGGCAATACCAGTTGAACAGTGCAATTAAACTGAACCACATTGCGTATGCGTAATGTTTTCCATGTTAAGCCGAGTATAAATTAGAATAGGCCATATGTATATTTGTGTGTGTGCTAAAAAGGATTTGATCGCAGCTAGAAAAGAAAATATTTTAATTTTTTAACATCGTTTATGTTGGTAAATCCATTCCCAAATGTGAAACTGGGTGGCGAACTTTTGTATGACATTTTTGTTTGTCTTTTCCAACTAATGTTGCTTTTTTCTGCTGAAATATTATATAAATGATCAGTGAAAAATTGTGTTTTTGGAACAAGAAAGAAAATCAACAAATAAAAAGCACAAATCGGTTTTAGCCTTTGAGCTAAGGATGGAGGAATGAATCTAATTTTTCTTATTAATATGATACTTTAATGATAATGACTTTAATGACTTTTACTTGTAGTTTTAGCTTCAATGTTGTATCTATTTTTCGACTCCACAGTAGGCGACGCCTTGCATTGAGATTTTAGCGATGGCGATAGCATTTTAACTCCATCAAATTCAACATCGAGCACTGAGTCGATAGGTGGTTCACTACTCATCCACTCCATTTGTATCGAATTGATGAAGTTGTTGAAATCGTCCTGGGAGAGAATGTGCTGATAAGGATAGACTAGCTGTGCCGAGTGGTAAGGACACTTCGGATGATACATCCAGCGGCGCGGCAATGTGTATAGCTGTTTGACCGCAGGAGAGATACAGCCGGGGTCCGGTTCAATTTCATTTTGAAAATGCAAGCTGATGTATGTCATGGCCTCTAGGAGCATCTGTGGCATTTCGGGATCCTTTTGAAACTCTTGCAGCACACGATCTGTGGTGCCAATGGGTCGAGGGTCCTTCCACTGGCCCATGTCGCGAATAGCGAACAGCATTGGCATCGACATATACTCGAATCGGACACACTGCATTACCGCCTTCATGTCGGACAGACGCTCCTTCGATTTGCTCAGCCAACGAACCGCTGCAAAGAATACCTCAGCTTCGGTGTTGACGCCAATCGAGTCGCGTTCCAGCAAGCTCAGCAGCTGCTCGAGCTGTAATTCAACAAAAAGATCGCTGCCCACCAGCGCCAAGAAATAGGCGCGTACACGACTTAACAAAATATCCCGAACATCGTCCAGCTCCGGCAATTGCTCGGCCTCCAAGAATAGCTGAAACGCAACCTTCTCGCGCACATGTGGCTGGGATATTAGGTTCCAGCATTCGGTCACCAAAGTATCGAATTTCAAATGCCTGGCTGCCTGAATCACCTTGACCGCATCGACCAGCTGAATGGGCCTCTGGAGGCGCAGCCAGTCATAGATGAGCTCAAATGCCGCAGGTGGTACATCCCCCGCACTGAACTCAAAATTCTCTACACGCCAATCCTGATCGGCGAAGAACGGCGAGTAAATCTTCAACAATTTGGGTATGCACTCGAAGCAGCGATCAGCAATCTTAACCCGAATGCTGGCGCCCAGATTATTAGCCACCATATCGCGTAACACGAGGTCCAGGGTCGGTCGCTTCGGCACATTCACAATATAATTGGGGTGCTCTTCAACAACGACGTATGCGAAAAACGAGCGCTCGTTAACCTCGGCATCTACGTTACCAGTCACGTAATCTCTATCTGAAAATGTCTTCCACATAAGAGTGGCAGGATGTGGGTTTGCAGGATTCAATCCACATATCTTATCATTCGTTAATGTATCTGTGGATTTAACGCTGCTCGTGCTTTCAAAGGTTATACTTTGTGAATCACTTAAATTGCCATCAGTTATTTCCTCAAGTTCTTCAACTTCAATATGAACTGCACTCTTAACCACATTATCGGTTATCATCTCTAAATTTACATTTTCAGATGTCAGTGCATATTCACTTTGGTCCGGAATAAATTTAGGAGATACCGATGAACTGTCAGTTACCGCTTCACTTTTAGCCTTCCTAATTTCCCGACTTGATTCATAAGATACAGATGATGGTTCAGTTGGAGATTCGCTTTTACCAGTACTTATTTTCCGAATTGATTCACGAGATACAGATGATGATTCAGTTATAGATTCAATTTTACCAGTAATCATTTCCTGACTTGATTCATAAGATACAGATGATTTACGCGCAATCTTGGGTCTAGTTATATTTACGATTGCGTTAAACATTAAGTTATCAGATATAAATCCCATCTTCTCAGTTAAGCTTTCAGCAACAGTATCTGTTATTTTTGCAGCTACACTTTGAATTAATTCGTCGGTTATATATTCGTTAATATATTCAGATAAGTCCATGATTATCTCATCGGCTGTAGACTGAACTACTGTGTTAGCTGTATGTTGAACTAATTCTTCAACCACATACGTTTCTACATATTCTACAATAGTTTTCAATGCAGTTGACCTTTCTACAAATTTATGTTCTTTACTTTGCTCATCTCCAGACATATCTTCATCTGTAGTTACTTGTTCTTCAGTGATAAATCCATCACTGTCCTTATCATGTTCATTATCATATCGGCTGTCAAAACTTACATTACACTTTGAATTCAACAGATCCACCGACGAATTTGTGGAATCTTCAGTAGTGTTTTCATACAGTTTATCAATGCACATTTGATATGCAGCTTGAATTACTTCTTTAGTTATACAATATGTTATACTTTTGATAATGTCGTCCATTTGATTTATAGGCATATCTTTAAGGATATGCCACGATATGACATTTTCAATCTCCTCTTTAGGTTTATCTTCATTTTTATTTTCTAGTACACCTTCAGTTTTATCTTTAATTTTATCAGCATTTGCACCTTTTGTTTGATTTTCAGGCCTTTCTTGAAGTGATTTATTAATGATAACTTCGGGTACACCCTGAATCTGATCTACAAACTTTTCTTCGGACATTTCTTCCTTTGAAATCCTAGTTATATCTACAACCATACCACTTTTAACTGAATTTTTCACCGTGGTCTTATCATAAAATTTGTCTCCAGCTTTAACTTTATCTTTGGCATTATCTGTGGCTTTTTCTTTTAATACGTTCTCAATTAAGTTTGCAACGAGTTCGTCACCGATATATTTCACAATGGATTCCACATATGAATTCATATATATATACATATGTATTCCTTCGTGTTGATTCAATTTTGTTTCTTCAGCCGCTTTAAGAATTAATTTGTCGACTGTACATTTAGTTATAAAATCAACAATATATTCTATTCTAAGCCCAGTTGTATTTTTAGAGATATCTGCAATAATATCTTCAGCTACACACTGGCTTATAAAATCAGTAAAGTATTTAAAATCTGCAGTAGGATTTTCCTTCACACCTCCAACTAAATTTTCTGCTTGAGCTAAACTTGGTTGAGAGGAACTCTGAGAAGATATCGCTTGATTGGAGCTTGACATGTGTATATCTTTATTAATTTCTTTTTCTTTTAATTTTCTAATGTATTTTGTATTTTTTTTTTTAGCAATTTTCAACACGATAGGAAAATCGAAACTGAACTGCTTCTCATATTTTTTTCATTGTAATCAAAAAACACTGCAATGTCTACTTTGCATTAAAGTTACATTTTTTGATTAGACAATTGAAATAACCTAATCCATATTTTAAGAGTGCCATGCCATATACTTCTGTCACTGGAACTACTGAACGAAAATATATTGAGAGACTTGTTATCAAAATTAACATCCATATCGTAAAACACTAAAAAATTTGTACTACATTTGTATTACTTTTCATATCACTATTAAGCTCAAATTTTGGCAAATTAATTTTATTAAGTATATTTAACGGTGCTGCCAAAAAGGTTTAAAAACCCCCATATTTTATATCAAAATATAATAATTTTTAGCTGTTTTGTTTTTGACATCTTCACTTATCCTTATCCCATCTTTCGTCATCTTTTTCTTCTTTTTGACATTTATCACAATCACATTCATCACAATAATATGTATCACAATCTGATTCATATTCATCCGTAAAATCACTCTCATCACCAACGTCAATTTCATCATTAGCTTTATAAACTATGTTTTGACTTAGATCCTCTTCCATAATGTCTATTGTGTTGTATTCCGAACAGTATTCATCCATATCATTACTTCCACTAACAATTAAGTCGTCAGACATATCATCATCCAATTCAATGTCTTCCATTATACTTTCACTGCCTGCAATCACTTTAACAGTTTTGTATTCTTTGAATCAAAATATTCAACTTACTTAAATCGTCAGTTTCATACTCTTGTTCACTGTCAGTGTCATCTTGTTGTCCGTCCTCCGATATGTCGTCAGACTTCTCGGGGTGTTGATTTTGGCGTGTGTCCGACATAATTGAATTCAAAATATTGTTCAAATATTGTTTTTAAGCACACTATAGAGTAAACTAAACTGAATTGTTTTGTTTTTCTGTGTATAAAAAATAGGTTTTTCAAATGCACAGCTAGCTTTATAATACATAAAAATACATTATAATTTGACTAGTTTCAGATATTAAGCAATTCTCCTCTAATTTATTCTGGGACCAACTTTAAAGTTAATTCCACTTTATATATATAAAAAATCTTATTTGTTTTTTTATTTCGATGAAAGTTTTATCCCAAAAAAGCTTACGTACAAATATGTATATTTACAGATTCACGAACTTTATTTTATTTTTCAAACTAAGCACTTTAATAAACATATTATAGAAACACTCGGTTACACATTTTGTTTATGCCTGCAAGGGTATTTAATCTTCGGCACCCTTGAGTCTACTTTATGCTCTCTTTTCATTTATTTTTGTGTCAAGTTTGCCTTTTGCGCAGCCCTTCCCTTTTGGCGCAATATTATTACCAATCTTGTCGCTGTTGTTTTTGCTGCTGTTGCTGCTGTTGCTGCTGCCTTTTTACTTGCACTGCATTGTGCGGCTTCTTTTGTCTGGTGCATGTCTGGGCGGCAACGGCGCCCAAAACAATTGCGCGGCTTTAATTAAAAAGTTAAATTTGTGCCACTGTCGGCCTATAAAACTTGCTAACAAAAACCATGTTCTTAGCGGTGTGGGCCTTCGCAGCGATTTTAACCAAATCCTGTGCAATGTAAACAGTGCCGGAATGTGGCCGCTTGACAGCTGTGACTTGACAAAGCCGAAAACTCCAGCTGGCCGGCTTCAGGGCGCAGGGCGCAGCTTGTTGCTAACGTTGTTAGCTGTCAGATATTTACTGTTCGGAGCTGCCTCTTCTCCGTTGGCTCGGCTACTTCATTTTCTACTACTTTACAGCATCTTTAGCGGGCTCATCAACATCATCATCATCATTATCGAGTTGCGCATCAGCGCATCATTGTGGCGCCCTCTTTTGTCAGCCAATAACATTTTTGGGACCTGCGGCAAATTATATTATATTATTAGCAGAAAAAGCTGAAATTGTGCTCGGCACAAGGACACGCCACCCCACCCCTACACCGCTCCCCCTATTTTTCCCAGCTGGCGCGTTGCCTTGTCGTTGTGAATTTTAATTGAATAATGACTAAACGCAAAAACTTGTTTAAAGTGCATAATTTCCTCTTGAATATTCACTTACCGCCTGCGGCCTATCAATCATTTGGTTTTGGGTTTGTCCTCATTATTATTTTCAATTCTATTTATGCCAGCAATCTGGATATTTTGAAAATTTGTCTGCTCGAAAAGATTAAAGGGAATCGCATAATCAGCGTGGCTAATCGGCAAATGTTTTGCGGTCGCAATCGCATCTCGCCCAAAACCAAAGCCAACTTTCTACGTTCCCCCCTCCCCCGCCTTCCTTCCTTCCTTTACTACCCGCAAAAACGCCCCTGAGCATGGTCTAATTGGCATTAGTCTGACGCTTGCCGCCGGCGGCGAAAGTTTTCAGCAGGAGCAGCAACAGCAGCTTTCGACGTTTTAAATAAAATTAACACTGAAATCATTTTAGTGGGCTGCATTTTTAAGCTGCTTATGCGTTTGGGCCAACATCATTTCCATTTGGCTTTCGCTGCATTCAAGCAGCAGCAATTTCAGCAACAACAGCTAAAGTTGGACAATTTTACTATTTCATGTCACGAGTCACAACTTTGGTCCATTTAATTGTTAAGTGATCAACACAAGAGAGTTTCAAAATGACAAAATAATTTGTACAATTTTTAAATCAGTAATTTTGCACTTTCACAAATCACATTTTTAAGTCAAATTAAATGTTTAAGACCAATTTAATTTTTGAAAACCTTTTTTAATTTTTGAAATCTATAAAAGCATTAGGAAGTCTAATTGTCACCCTGCTCTAGTAAATACTGACTACAAGGATGTTTTAGATGTTTCATACACTTCGTCTATAGCTTCGTAACCGCAAACCAATTAACCATACCAAAAGGCCAATATCGCAACCAACAACAAACGCAACTCACAAATGAAATTACATTAAAAGAAAACTTGAGTCGCTGCCAATAAAGCCTCAGGGATCACTTTTCAAAGGAAGCTAAACAAAAACTAAGACCGCTCAAATCGTAAATGCCGGAAAAGAGAATACCCTATACACAGCTGTGAGCAATTAAAATCTCTTTAACACATGCATCATGAATTTAAAGACAAAATTAATCTAGAATAAATTATGAACACAAAATTTTGCCACTTCAAAATCTATTCAAAGTTATGGAAATCTATTCAAAGTTAAGAAAATCTTTATTAAAATCGGGTTACAAATGTCATAAATAAGCCAAATATTAGTTTTAAATCAATAAATATTTCTGTGTTTCACAAATGTTTGCACAGAACTGTTATAGCCTTGCATGCCCATTTGCAATGGACATAGGGTATCAAAGGAGAAAAAAAAGCGCACACACAGCAAGAACGTAGTTCCCTTACCAATCATATATATATATATAAATATATATGTATATATATATGAGGCTTATGTACGCTTTTAAAAAGTCGTGGACACTGACTGAGCTGACAATGGGCTAACCCCAAGCCCCATCCGAACACCATTCAGAGACTCCCCTCGCAATGAAAAAGAGGCAAGACCCTGTGCAAATTAAACGCTTAACTAACCATTAAACAAAGTTTTGCTTGTAGCTCTGCGGTTGTTGTTGCTGTTGTTTTCATGGTTTATTTGTTCGTGCTGTTGTTGTTGTATTTTACTTTACTGTTGCCTGCCTCTTGTTATTTTTAATTAAGCAAATTTTCGGCACAAATATAAGAAAACAAGCATCACACTTAAAAATAAACACACACATAGATACAAATAAAAGAATATATAAATAAATATGTGTGTGTGTGTGTGCGTGTGTGTTTGTGTGATTAAATAAGGTTTGGGGCTATGTTAAGACAAAGCAAATTGTTAATTAAAAATATTTGATATCAGCCAATGTATATATATGTACATATATATAAGTATATATGTATCAGTATGTGTTGAATAAACAAATTTGTAACTTATTTATAGGCTGAGGCCGCAATGCACAACTAATGAAACAATATGTCCTCAATGAAAATGCAAAAGAGTAAGCAAAGAAAATTGGCCAAACACACACAGCAATAACACATGCAAGAAACATGTTTTAGCTGCCGAAAACTGAATACCCTTAAAATATGAAAAAATCTTATTCTGATATAAGCTAAACATTATACTTTTATATATCAATCCCAATCTGATCAACTTCAATATAGTTCAACTTCCATGCTTCGTAATAGATGTGGAATGCCAACTGTAAGGGTATAAAAGTACACACACACACACACACTGACCGGCTAATACTATAAAATGAAAAGCAAACACGCAGGCAGTTCTTGATAAAAGGGGGCTAAAGGGATTGCGGTTTGCAGTTGCGTGTGTTTTTGTTGCCTACTTTTAGGCTGAGGCGCACATTATTTGCCTAGTGTGTGTGTATGCACGTTTGTGAGTGTGTGTGTGTTCTTTTAACTACAACTAGAAGCCGTTTCGACGGCTTGTTTATCTAGTTGTACATTTATTTGGCTAACTGCCTTCAACCGCAAACTGTTTACAGCCTCCTGCCCGCCGCCGCACATTCTCCACTTTGTCCCCACATTTTTTAGCAGCACATTTAACGCTTCGGCATTTAACGTAAAATTTTACGAGGCTCTATTGTAAAATTTGCCATGCACATTTTATGGCTTTGCTGGTCAAAACATTTCAACCTGCGCCATAAAAATAAAAGCAAACCAAACCAAACAAATCGCTTTATATAAATAAATAAATAAATAGAACGGGCCTGGAGGCAGCAACAACAATGACAATTCAAACAATACACACATGGCTGCAACAACAATAACGATAGTAACAACAACAACAGCAACAACAACAAAAATTAACCACGTTTTAATATGCATAAAATTCTCATGAATTATTGAAATTGTTCGAATGCGAACCAGCAATTGAAATAGATTATTATGATATTTATTTATCAAGAGCCGACATAAAACGAGAGCACGCTGTTAACTAATCAAAAACAAAATCACAAACATATATGGAGAGTCAGATTGACTAGAAAATATCCTGAAAAATACATAAGCCACAGAAATCTAGTTTCATTTGGGAATATATTGCTAGAACATGTTACTTAACTCCCAAATGAATTGCCGATAGCAATAACTGCGTATATTATGGAAATCTTCTAACCCAAAGCTTCTCTAAAATATAGCTACTTCTGCACGGTGAAAATCAAGAAGGCAATACTTGCATTTAAAAAAAGTGTGTGTGTTTTTTTTTAAGTTCGTATCTAAAATTAAAAATTAAGGTCAATAAAAATCATGATAGAGTTTCAAAAAGTTCGGGGCACAGCTCTAGCTCATTCTCTCTCTCCCTCTTTTATTCTCTTTTTCTTGATTTGTCTTTCCCTTAACTTGTTCTATTTGCTAATACTGTATTAAAATTGCCAACACTTGACAAAGGATTTATGTATTGTACTCTCTCACCCTGGCTTCAATTTTTTACCTCCTTTCCAGTGGACATATCAGCGACAACTTTGCATATGAAAAAGTTATTGTTGTAACAACTTTTTGACAGCTATATTTACATTTTGTTGGTATTTTACAGTTTTTCGCTACCCTGTACAAATCGAATGTGCTATGTTTTTTACAGGCAAGCCTTTAAAACATAGATAGGGCTTCTCTTCCTCTTTGTTGTTTTCTATCGAATACAAAGCTACGAGTTTATTAAAGCAACTTTTTCACAGGGTATCTCTTATTCAGGCACTTTTAATTTCGTTATTTTATTTGTCATTGTTTTCGTACGGCATTATCCGCATTTGCTTTGTCAAGCGTACTTACATTTTTTTTAACTCAGCCAGGCTATTGTTTCGCATTTGCTGCGTGCAATGCATATTTCGCTACCCTTTAAATGAAAGGGCATATAAAACAATCCCAACTTAATGTAGAAATAATCAATCTGTTTTAAGACACACATTTATATACTGGCACCTGCTAACAGCGAAAATTTGAAAATTAAAAAAAGAAACTAGAAAAACGACATAATTTAATACAAGGTATGGAAAGGGCTAACACTTGACTTTTGAAGAATCTTGAAATTAACTGTAAGCAGTGTCAATTAACCTCGTTAAAAAGTTCCATAAAAGGGGTGAAAGGTCGCACCCTTGCAGGTTAACCCGACTATAGAGTTTGAAGACGCACGAGGGTCGCAGTAACAAGTTGCTGTGTTTCAACAACTTATGGATAAAGGAAAGAAAATGTGTTTCTGGGTGTAAAAAGAACTTTTCTATAATTAAGGTTGATCAGACTTTACTTTACTTTACTTTAGTACTTGTAGCTGCCAGAAGCTGAAAATACGTCATTTTCAAAAAAAAAAAAATATTAATTTTCAGATTATAAAAATCCCTATTGAGAGTTCGCATAGATTTTAATTGACATTGAACAATTTAGTCTAAATTTTTTTTACTTTCGAGTATATGATAAGGTAATCAGCAAAGAAAGCATTGCATTGACTGAAAATACAAACGATAAAAAAACTGAAAATTAACTAAAAGCTAAAATTAGTGCTGACCAAAAAATATGGTTCACCATACCCATACCCAAAAAATCCATCACGGATGATCTCAAAACACAGAAAACGATGAAAGTTATTATGGGTTATATACATCTTGATAATATGCTTTTTGGAGTTATGTTGGGAAACCTGAAACATATGACAGCATCGTTCAATGTAATCGATTATATTAGTGATTTGTTTATTTGATAAATAAATTTATTAAAATTAATATGATTTTATTTCAGTTTAATTTGGGATTCAGGTTTTCCTTTTATATTGGAAATGTATTTCCATTAACTGTTTGTTGTCATTGCAGCGCATTTAAAGGTCGCCTATGTGGCTTGTTTTTATGATTTTGGTATGCGCCCAAAAGTATGCCACGCTGCATTCGCCAATCGGCCGGGCAGCGATTTTTATGTGCCATTTTCAATAAACAGACGCCGAGCCGTTGCCTTCCTATCTCCGATTCCGATTCCGATTTTGTTGTTGCAGGCGCTCAAAAACAATCAAATATGGAAATTTCGGACCAACCAAAGCAGTTGGGATATATGTGCGGGGCTTTTGCGGCACACACACACACAGAGAGAGAGCGAGAAAATAATCCACATATGCCCCCAATATGGGTGACGCCGGCAAATGCCGTCCGTCCGTCCGCCGTACTGGTTGCTCCGCTGTCATTGCCATATCCGCCAGCGACCAGTCGCCCAGCCAGTTGCATATTTCTGGGCAAATTCCAATGGCAAGATAACTATTTTCGATTGCGCATTTCTGTTCGTTGAGGCGGAAATATTTCAATTGTGACGCTGACTTGTAATTTTTCATGAACACACGAACAGAGAAAAGGGCACAGCACACATGGTTAAGTGAGGGAAGGCGGGGAGCGGGTCAGACGGGCTAGGCAACTGACACTCTTAATGCACACACACACATATATACATTCACACACGCATTCTGGGAGCAATTGTTGTAGTTGGCTTTTTTTGGCTCATCACTGCAAGTGTATTTACAAAGTGCTTACTTATATATATACATGTGTGTGTGTGTTTATCTGTGTATCGTGTGTGTGTGTGTGTGAACCATTTTTTGTGTGTGTACACACACCAACAACTACAACATCAACGACACACATACACACGTATAACAACAAATGCAGTAAGCCGCAAATGTTTGTTACTCCATTACGTTTGTTACAGTCTGCAAGCGTGTGTGTGTGTGTGTGTGTGTGAACGCTGTCGGCGAGTGTATTTGGTGTGTGCTTGTGTGTTGCATGACTGGCCCTATCAGCCTAACCCATTGGGCATAAGTTTTGTCTGTTCGCCATTGTAAAGCTTCCACAACTTTGTAGCAAATCTCAATCGCCCCAATTTAAACGTATTTCAACCTAATTCCCATTGTTTGCTTTGAAACGCATTCCGAAAACGTTCAACTGCAATTACAGTTGACAACTATATCGATTGCTAGCTTTAATGGATACCAAATGTGTTGCTTATACCGAAACAAGTGAATGAAACTGAATTAAAGTTCATTTTCGCCAGCATTTCTGCTTGTGGTAAATAAAGTTTCCTTAACGGTTGTGTTTCCTCTCATGAACATTTTACTTAGATCAACATTACAAGTATTTTCTTATGCTTCTATAAATATAAATAAAATATGAATATCTTCTGACGAATTCTCATCTATGCAGCCTTTATGGCTCAGTTCAACTGAAACATTACTAAGCAACTTTAATAAAATTTAATGGTTGTTATGCCTACATCTCCCACAGTTTTTAAGCCAGAGTTACCAAATTTTGAGGGTAGATAACTGGTCACCACCTCCCTCCTTATTCATTTTCAAAAAATAAATTTTGCATTTTTAATCGATTTTTCTTGCCACAATTAGTATAAAAACAACATTTCACCTGATTCTGAGATGGTCAAATTTGTTGTCAAAAATCATTTGGATGTTTTTGGAAAAAAGCATGGACTCCCCCCTTATAAATTTACGAAAAAAAATTGTTTTTAAATTTAAAATTGCGAATTTGCATTTTTAATCGATTTTGCTGGCAATAAATAGTATAAAAAACAACATTTAACATAATTCTGAGAGGGTCAAATTTTTTGTCAAAAATCATGCCAA
Organism: Drosophila micromelanica; assembly: GCA_004143825.1. NCBI lineage: Eukaryota > Metazoa > Arthropoda > Insecta > Diptera > Drosophilidae > Drosophila > Drosophila micromelanica. The sequence goes on from SCDY01000509.1 coordinate 71,163, forward strand.
AATTGAGAAAAATTTGGACATGTAAAGGTCTCGAACCTATAGGTATCACATTTGAAACACCCATAAAT
>SCDY01000510.1:0-57310 GCA_004143825.1 Drosophila micromelanica
AAGACCATCCCCATCAAAATCGGTTGAGTTTTGGCAAAGTTACGACTGGGGAAAGTTGAGATCTATCCTTATAAGGGAACACTAGGGAATATATTCGAAAATTTTTTACATGAATTTGGACCAAAAATTTTATTTTTAAACTGAAATGTAGAAATAATTTAGAGACCGAACCATGAACAAAAAGACCATCCTCATCAAAATCGGTTGAGTTTTGGCAAAGTTACGACTGGGGAAAGTTGAGATCTATCATTTTTTTTTTGTTTTATTAAAATTTGCGTAAAAATCTACGTAAACTTTACATGACCATACTAAAACAAATTTAGCTCTAGATCGTATAGTTTTAGAGATATGCTCACAAAACCGGAAAATCGATACAAATCGATAATAAGAAAATGGGACAGATTATCGCTCCATTTAAATTAAACTTGTTCCCCGTATGGTATAAACGACGCATTCATACAGTCAGACAGACAGACGGGCTGAAAAACGGGCAGACGGACATGGCGCAATCTATTCGGCTATTGATGCTGATCAAGAATATATACTTAATGTGGTCAGAGACGCGCCTTTCTGCCTGTTACATACATTTAAACAAACCAATAAACCATTTTCAGCTATTTTTATGAGTTCAGTGTACAAACATTTTTCGGCCACGCCCCCTTCCGTTAAAGCCGATATGCCTGACAACTTCAATCGATAACACCTGTCGATTTCCCACAACTTTAAAGCTGTAGTCACTAAATTCAGTATGTAGATAGCTGGAAGGCTCCCCAAAGAATGCGACCTTAATATCGTGGGCATACCCTTTAGAACGCCTCCCAGCCATATCCCTGCAAAACGCGATAATCTAAATCTGGAACAGTTTGAAAGCTAGATTCATCAAATTTGCAAGGTAGACAACTGGTCACCTTCTTTAAAGATTGGTACAACAATTTTCCGGCCACGTCTCCCAGCACCTGTCCGCCCGAAAAATGTTCAAACTAACAATAATTAAGTCGGTGACAGCGGACTGCATCGTTCATACTTGTTCCTTGGTCACTTACCAGTTTGTAGCCTAAGCCGTAATGTTTCTTGAGGAAGAAGGAGGTACCGAAACATTTGAGCTCTCCACCGCTCATTATGGCAATGCGATCACCGAGAACATCAGCCTCATCCATAAAGTGTGTGGTCAGCAGGATTGTTCGGCCTATCTTCTCTTTCTGAAGAACATCCCACAGTTGTCGTCGCGCAGCTGGATCCATACCAGAACTTGGCTCGTCGCAGAGCACAACCTTGGTATTTCCACAAAGGGCGCTGCAGACGGCCAGTTTACGCATCATGCCTCCTGATAGTGTTTTGGCATGTGAATTTGCCTTATTCTCCAGCTGTATGATTTTTAGATACTTTTTTACCTCATTTTCTACCTCCATACCCTTGAGTCCCCTTAGCCGGCTAAAGAAGCGCAAGTGATTGGCGACGCTCATATCTCCAAAGAGAACATTGTGCTGTGGACAAATGCTCATAGACATGCGGGCGGAATCGAGATTGGTGCGTATATCGCAGCCATTAATGACGGCTGTGCCGGATGTGGGCGGGATCATTCCGGTCAACATGGATATGGTTGTGGTTTTGCCTGCGCCATTGTGACCAAGTAGGACGGTAATATCATCTTCGTACATGTTAGCGGATATGCCATTGACAACCACTTTGTTTCCAAATTTCTTTTTTAGATTTCTGATCTGCAGAACAATGGCTTTGTCTTGAGGCTCGCTTTCAAATGCGGCCGGATCACGATATTCCGAAACGGATACGTCATCGGCATAATACTTCTCGCCACACCAGAACGAGCGCGTGAACGGGTAATAAAATTTGCGTGGAATACCAAAATCTCCAGGAAAAATCTGTTCTATATACAAACAGATAACCATGTAGATAAAACTGCCGAGAAGCATCATGACCATAACATAGCCCAGAGTTAGTTCATCATCGTCGTTGACTGGTGTAAATAAGTTATTCCACTGTATACCCTCTCCAAATTGCTCGTATTCACCAATTACTTTAATGCCCAATGGGAAAGCAGTGTTCACTAAAAGACTCCAGCCGAGCTTTTCGCCCAAACTAAACGTATCGTATTCAGAATACAGGAAAAAATATGGGAAATATAAAGTGAACCAAACTTGACCCGTCACCGCAGACGCTGTGCCGGCCTTCGAGAAAAGCGTTGACATCAAAAAGCAGAAACAAATGGTTTCTGTTATGTACACGAGGAAAAAAACAAACAGAACGGTACCATCCGAATGGGTTAGGACGCTAACACCGGCCCTCCATTTTATCTTCACCATTATGACTATCAAAATTGCCGTTATGGTTAGCATGATAAAGGATTTGACAAACCAGGCTGACCAGTGCAACCAGTTGTCCAGTCCCATTATTTTCATCACCTCCTTCAGCTGCTTCTCCTTCTCGAGTGTAACATACTGCAATGGATTTTATTATCGTGAATGGAAATGCCGAAAACAAAAAAAATTACTTACCTTGGTTATGCACATGCAGGGATAGATAAAGCTTAATACCACCAGGAAAGACAAAAGACCATCAACGCCATTAGCCAGGCGATCGAAATTGAATGCCGGATATGGATTTCGCTGCATATACACTTTCGGCAATTCTTTCCCATCAGACTTCTTCAGTTTTATGTAGGCCATGCTGATCGCATGCTGTACGGGCACGAAGCCTTCACGGACATAGCCCGACGGTATGCCACCATCGTTGTCGGCCATGTTACGGGAGCCGATTGGATCGATTATGTAAAAAAGCAGCCTCGTCAGCCAAGTTATCGTTCGTTTACGAGAATTGGTCCGCAGCTCTGAAGGAAAACGCAATGTAAATTCGAACTTCTCAGGTAGCGTGTCGATATTCTTCATTGAATCATCGAACTGGACGCCAGCAAACCCATTGTTGAATACTAAGTCTTTTTCGAGCTGAGCGGCATTCTCGCAACTAAAATGAGTCATTTGCAAGCTTTCTGCCGCTTCTTTCATTACAGCGTCCAGTTCACGATTATGGGGCGAGTAATATAATGAAAATTTTGGCATGAGATTCCCACTGCCCTTGGCCATTGTCTCGCTAAAAATTAAAATTAGAACAATTAGTTCGTGAATTTTATGAACTTAATTTTAAAATGCAGTGTTGTTAGCTTAGCGTATTTACCAAATAGTAATGTGATTTTTTTTTTATTTTATTAATATTATTAATATAGCTTTTTGCGATTTGCGGTCGCTAAAAGGAAGGGGAGCCAGAGGAGAGGGAACCGAAGTTTGTTGACTATACCTCAAAACTCAAAAGCTTTCGGATATAAAGGCATTTCCGATTTTTTGGGACAAAGTAGTGGGTGTTGCTCCCGAGTTGATATCCCATCAAGCTCACAATCTTTTGAGGAGGTCACCAGCTATTTATATACAAATTTTGATGACTATCTTTAAAGTTATGGGAAATACACACGTGCTATCAATTGCTTTGAACAGAATACAACTGGGCTAAGCCCGACATTTGACATGACTATAGCTAATTTCTTTAAATTTCTTGACTTCAATTTTCGTTAACTTAAGGGTCGAGCTTAACAAACTTGACCAGCACACTTTGGTTTCTCTTGTCAAAAAAGGAGCTTTCATATTTTTTTAGGCTTGTCAATCAGTCGGAACAACAATTTTGAATCTGACGATATATACATAGATACACATATAGACATCAACTTACTTGAATAGCTGCAATGTATCAATATCCATTCGCTCAAACGTCGATTCATTTACATGTTCAGGTAGAATTAAGCTGCGAAGCAGGACAAGCAGAGCTACGAATACAAGTGGCAGTATAATCTCGACAAAAAGTTGTATTTTGTGAGCCCATTGCAGAACCCAATTTTTCCAAAGCAAAAGGCGAAATTTCTTCCATTTACTCATTGTTTCCATTTTATATTATATTGTCATATCCAGCCACCAGTATACCGTGCGTTTTTCATTAATACTGTTTAACTGAAAAAAAAAAAATTTTAATTAATACTATGAAATAACAATATGATTTAACAAGTATGAACGCCGCTTTATACTCTTTAACGATCTTTTTTTTAATTATTATTGTTATTTTGCAACTCTAGATCTAACATTGTGAAAAAATAATCAACTTTTAATAATACACTTAAACATTTGAGGTTTTTGCTGATTTTTATCGATTTTAGGAAAATGGTGTGGGTTGTCGACCATATAAAAGGAACCTAATCTGCGCATTCCATGAAGTCTAAATTCAAAATAAATTTAAAATTAAAGTAAAAATAAAATTTCAACTTATGACTGTAGCAATTAGCGTATGTTGCGTTGATTTTTAACTAGAAGTGCTACAGTCATAAATTAAAATCCTCTTCAGACAAACTGTTAAGATATTTTTTGCCACGCCCACTGAGAGGCTGGCATTACGATAGCATGTCGATACACCTCAAATCGCAAATCGATAAAAAGTATATATTTCCCACAATTTTTAAGATAGAGCCACCATTTTTAAGATAGAGCCCATATCTGCCACAGTTTTTAAGCTAGAGTTACCATATATATATAAATATATATTTTTATTTTTATATGATTTTTATTTTTTGCACAGACTGCTACTGCGACCCACAGTTTGTGCGCTACAAACAAATGTTTGCTCAAGCGGCTTGTGTACTCTATATGTGTTATTAGTGCAGACGACCATAAAACACTATCTAAACAAGGCCTTTTAAGCTGGAGTATCTTATAAATACATGACGCATATCACTTTCGCGACGAGGTTATCTCCCTGAAACTTTAACGGCAATCGATAAGATTTTCAAAAGTACATATATACCGCACTAATGCCTTTGTACATTATAAGTAAGTCCTCGAGAACTGAATACGAAAATAAATACAAGTTGTATGTAGGGATTATAGGGATTATATTTTGCACATTTGCACATTTTGTAGTATTTCAATAAATTGTTTACGCGTTTTATTAAGTCAAAAATGCTTCCTTCCTTCAACCATAACTTTTTTACCCACTTTAAAATGTTCAGGGTACAAAGAAAGTAACTGTATGCCAGGGTCTAAATTTAACACAAGAACTTATTGTCAAAATATTATTTCTTCAACAATTTATGCGTTTAAATTGTATCGCAATAAAAATTCAAAAAAAGTATAATAATTGAAAATTCTATCTGAACAGAAAGTGATCTCAATAAAAATAGCAAGCACCATGTTCACGACCCAGATTACCCACACCCATATTACCGCTTATTTCAATTTGTTTGCTCGCATAGACTATTCGATAATATAAATTAAATAGCTTCGATAATGATAAGATACAATACCATTAGGAGTAGTTAATGTATATATAACAACATTATTTATATCAAGAAAGTGCTCAATTAATGATGACAACGCTTATATTCCCAAGACTGGGATTACCACAAAATCGGAATAAACTGATATGGTTATCTAAATTATTTATTATAATTAGTTGATAAGGTGTACTAACATATGTACCTAGAAAGAACATTGCTCGATGTCAAGTTTACTACCTCGTAACAGTTTTGATATACATCATCGTTACATTTTCACAATTACTTTTCCACTCATGGAACAAATATTTTCAATTAGATGGATAAATTTTCAGAAATCAATGAAACAGTATCAAGGACAAATACAATGCAAATAAACCATTACAAATATAATTACAGACGTCTTAGATGATTATACTTTCACAGTTTACTTAGAATTCGGCATTTGGATAAAATCATTGAAAAATGTTTATTGTAGCGGAAGATTTTAAAAAGCATAAGCTTGTCATATTATATTATAATATTTGGTCTGCTATTTACGACGATAGCGACACTCTATGCGAGTAAAGAGGCATAAAACTGCACGGTATTCACAATTAAAAAAAAAATTTAAAAAAAACCTTTGTTTTAGATGCGTGCAGAAACTATTACATACCCATGTAACAGGTACCAATAGCCAAAAAAAAATGAGTTAGCAGAGAACGTCGAACCGATCGGCAGTGGCGACAATTTCAAACTGAGTTAACACTAAACCGAGAAGCGTATTCTCCCCGTTTTATCAATTGTTCCATAATAAATGCACAATCTATACAAAATAATAACACAGAAAAAAAGCATATGACATTTATTACCATTGGCCTTTTCAACCGTCGCTAGGCTATGAAATTGGCGATATTGACTAACAACAAGTCCGAAATCTCTAGTCGAGAGCGCCCGACTCGGAGATACCCTGAACATTGCAATCTATCTTTACAAACATTTCAACCCGTTTGCATTCATACCTGCACGTTTCTCAGTGGCTGAGCTTGGCCCCCACTATGGAAATTAAATTCTTGGTTTACTTTTTAACTAAAAAAAATGATCGGTATGACATTTTTAAGACGTTACCGAACGTTCTTGTATTCGTTGTATTATTTGATTTGCCGGTTGTATGTTTTTTTTTATTTGGGCGATTTCTTTACACGAACATAACACACTCAATTTTATTGATATATTTTTAAAATATGTCAAGTTAAATACCATTTTTATCGATATTAATGATACTCTTGTTATGCGCATTGATCAGGAGAATCCAAAGTTGTAGTTTCCGAGATCGCTGTATTTACGGACAACTGTTACAAACAATTTCATAAAACCATTATACCTTTTTCACCCATTTCAATAGGTTCGGGGTATAATAAGCGCTTTAGGACGCATAATATTTCTAAAGTGGACGTGCACTTGCAATTCAATAAATATTTACGATGCTGATACACTATCAGATTCGACGATGTAACCAATAACACGAGCCTGACAAGAACAATAATCTGAAAAATCCCAATTTATTTAAAATTGCAATTTTCTTAAAACTCAATCATAATATAACAAAATATCAACATCTAGTGTCTACAAATAGAAAGATATCAATAACGGACCATTACACCATATAAAACATGTTTTATGATATAGATAAATACGGAACTATATATGCAACAAATTATTGCGCTAGATAACTTTAAGCTCATTTATCCTGTGAGGGGAATTTTATAAATACCCGAGCATGGTTTTAAGTCATATAAAGGTAACACAGTAAACACTCATTATAAGCAAATAAATTGAATCAATTTTTTCAAAATAAGTTTCTTATGTAGATCAAACAACAAACCTCTCTATATATATTTTCAATTTTTTTTTAAATTATCTATTTAGGACCGGCAAAGCCACAGTTTAAAAGTTAGAGCCACCGTTAGGAAAGACAATTTTCCGGCCACAGCCAGAATTACAAAATATCGAAATGTTCCAAAATATCAATAATTATTAAGAACTTATTAAAAGGGTAAAATGGTAATGGTAAAATTATTAAAATTGAAATAAATAGGACTATACAAGAGCAGTTAGAATAGTCATTCACAATTACTAAAAGGTTCGTTATACTATCAACAAACCATGACACATGACTCACCCTTGGATTTTTCTGTACTCGTGCGGATATACTTTTGAAATTATGTCTAATTGAGTCATATTTTTGTGGCATACAATTTAATCATTTACTTTATTTGTTTTATTAAGTTTGTATACAAAAAATTAGAAGAGTTCGGGAGTAAGTTTAATAACAATCATTAAATTGTTGAATACGGTCTATAAGTTATTGTAACTAGAGGTAGGAATGGGTCGGGTCGGACTTGTGCTTAAAGTCTAGTCTAGCCTTGTCTTTCCTAACCTTTAAAGCCTAATACTATTGAAATACATATGCAAAAGAATCGTAAGATTTTATTATTTTACATATAATGATAGCAAACTTTAGTATTTAACAATAATTAAATTATAATAACTTATTTATGTATTTCAACGAATTGTTAACTATTTTATTACGCTTTGGGCAATTATAAATAATTAATATCAGAATGTATAACAATTTCTATCTAGTTGGTTTGTTTTTTCTTTTTTTTTTTTTTTTTTTCAATGTTATTGATGTCAATAAGCAATTGTATATAACATATAACTGAGCACACATGTCCATACTTATGTGTAAATGAATATCTCGAGTACAGTACTTCAGCACTTCAGTATCAGTATTAATGGCTGAAATCAGCATTTACCCATGACTAAAGTCAGATAAAGCAACGCCTCAGTTGTCAAACAGATTGGAGAGAATTAGCAAATGTGTAACATAGGCAACAACAGAAAAAGAAAAAATGAACGAAACAGGAATGCGCTAGTAATCGGAGGAAAGGGTAATGTTCTTTACAAGGCAGTTTAAGAAAACGACGACAAATATTTGAGATTAATCTTGACTTTTTCAAAGTACATGAAAGTAATTATGAAAGGAGTATATTGGGTTTGTGCAATGTCTGTCTTGCTGTCCGTATGAAGGCAATTTCGTTCGCCGCTATTGAAGCTAGCGTCTTGAAATTTGGAATATATAGTTTACACCTGTATGGGAACGTGATAATTCAATCAATATGTTGTTTGTCCCGAACCATGAACAATAAGACCATCCTCATCAAAATCGGTTAAGTTTAGGCAAAGTTGCGACTAGGGAAAGTTGAGACCTATCCTTATATGGGAACACTAGGTCATATATTCAAAAATTTTTTACATGAATTTAGACCAAAAATTTTATTTTTTAACTGAAATGTAGAATTTATCTAGACACCGAACCAAGAACAAAAAGACCATCCCGATCAAAATCGGTTGAGTTTAATTGCATTGCTGCTTGCGCTTAAGAGAAAGCCAGGCAAGAGAGCGCAGACGGTGCTTTGTAGTGTGAGTGTAGTGTGTGTAGCAAGGTGTATACGAAAATGCGCTATCCCGCCCAAAACACACAGATTAAACGGCGCGTTTACGCTCTTACTCTCTGAGATTGTGAGCGAGATGAGGAGTGTCTAGGGTGCTGATCGTCAAAAAATGTGTGTCATATTTTTGGTGCTAGCTATCTAATCTTTATGTATTTTGGTAAGTGGTATTATATTTATCTGAAATAGCATTAAAATTAGCTGCGACACCTGAGTATAATTTTTGCATATAGCATAGTTTTATCTTGAATTTAAGCTTAAATCACGAATTAGTCATGGAAATTAAGACATAAGTTAAGTACTAACAAAAGATAAAAAAATGTCCTAGGATATGTCTGAGTTAACTTCATGGTAAAAATGCTTGCAATAGAAGCAAGTCCTAGCCATTTTAATTAATGAAGCTGACTCGGTACTGCGCCGTACTAAAGGGGGCGAACGGGTACAACAGTTTTTCGTTGTTCCGTTTTGTTTTGTGTACCAAAACACGCTGTTTTCAGAGCATGCAACAGACGCGAAGGCAATTTCGTCCGTTAGACGTAATTGTTTTGTTTTCACATTTTATAGACCCCTCCGGCGCCTTACGGTATATATATTCTTGATGATAAGATCATAAAAACTGCAAATCAAATACTAAAAAGTTCCAAATTGGTTTGTACTTCAATTTCAAAGCTCTTAAAACAAGGATTTCGTTTCTATAGTGGGGGCAAGCGCAGCTTGTGTGTGTGTGTGAATTTGTGTTTGTATGTGTGTATGATTGCAAACGGGTTGAAATGTTTATGATAACCGATCGCACTGTATAGAGTATCTGCTAGTCGGGCGGCCATGACTAGAGCCGTGTCACTTCATTTTTTCTTGTGTTTTCAATAACGGAATATTTTTGGTAGCGTTGTGTTTGGAATGAATTGAAACGACCTCCATAATGAAAACTATCTAATTATTTTCATATAGCGGTTATTAAAAACATTTTTAAAAAATAATGTGTGTACCAGTACTTTTTTGACTCACCGTATACGTTATTGCATTTATGCAACATCTCGATTTGATTTCAGTACCTTTTATGTGAAGTATGTTTCCTTTTTAATTTGTAACTCTTTGTTGTAACATGTATCTTAAAAAATTTACCAAAGTATCGTAATTGATTATGAATTTGTATCGTATTGGACGTGCACGACACTTACAGCTGCGCGAATACGCATATTAAATATACACATATGAAATACACACAAAATAAAATACAAAAAAAAGCACCCAAAATAAAGACAGATACCAATAGTTCTGTCGCGCGAGAACGATAGAACGCTAGGCCTCCGCAATAACTAAAAAAAATACACAGAGCACAACAGAATAAAAAAATAATGTGAGCAAGAGACGAAACACGAAACGGAGGCCGAATAACAAAACACATATGTATGTGTTTATGTCATATATGTCAGCTAAGAGCTGAGAGTGCTATCGTTTATCGACAGACGTTGGCACGCAGTGTGACCACATATTAAAAATATGAAAAGTTAAACACAACGGACAAAATTAACGGCACGAACATTTTTGAATATCTGCCGTTGTAATTTAATTACTTAAAAGCGTTTCCAATACACCCAGTTATTTTAAACACATCACGCGAGCGTAGTTTTCTAAGCAATTAGAAGTAGTAAACAAAAAACTCAATTACATGCTACGGCTACAGCTGCTGGGTGTTAAATGTTTAATGATTATTTGCCGCACGTTTGCGTGGCACATATGTGGACCGTCCTAAAAGTTCCCAGGGAAAATCGCATAGTTTATTAAAATAGGTCAAAGCTTGTCCATAAAATATTCACTTGCACATGCTTCACTAATAATCAACTTAACATAAACAAATTCAATGTTACTACATTTTCAATATTCATAAGGGTAGGTCAACCAATTCATTGTTCAGTTCGTCAGGGTCGATTGTTACATAAATAATTAATTATAATTAATATATATAATTTTTGTTCAAACTTTTAGCAATACTCTAACAATATTTATTTTGAAGTGGCTTAGATCCCAGGCTGATCCTCAACGTATTCAATAGCAAATTTTTTTTCTTGAAAGAGAAAATATTTTTTTCGCTAGGGATTAGACTTGCAGAAACAAAAAAAAATAAATAAATCCTTCGAGCCGGAGTCGAACCAGCGACCTGTGGATGTCTAAAACCAACTACACAAACACACATATTTTGCATTGTCAATTTGCTTTCACCACAGTCCATCGCTCTACCAACTGAGCTATCGAAGGTGACTGGAAATTATTATCTGATATGCCCACAAAAGCCGCAACCGAAACATAAGCTCGAAGCATTATCAGGGCACAAAACTGAAAGGTGAGCAGTTTATTCAATTTGTACTTGTTTATATGTGTGTATTAAATGCCATGTGTTATTTAATTGCACTGTGGACAAACGCAAAACGGGCGTGTTGTAGCAAGTTTTATATATATAGTATTAATATGCACATTAGTAAATAATAGCTCTCACTCAAATACGTAGACCTGGCTAGAAGCCGTTGCATATTTGGTTAAGTGCCGTTCTGGCTGATTGGGGACCTGGGATTGGGGGTACCAATCCAATTCTCTTAAAAACGCATTCATTATATATATATATATATATATATATATATATATATATATATATATATATATATATATACAAGATTTAACTTAAAATTTCATATATATTTCAGCGTAAGTACTCAAGCTTACTATCATGCTCACAGTCAAAAATACTTTCATTTCATAAATAAATGCTGAATACGTCATGGTTAATAGTTTCTTTCTATAACTTATCCGCAGTTTTTATCTGATCGTTATAGTCAATTAGTTTGCACATTCGATAGAAAGCATGATAAAATAAACAATTACAAATGATTTTTTTGTTCAAGCTAAATCAATAAAATACTTTATAGTACCGCAATATTTGGGTGTTTTATATGAGCCTACACAAAATTTAAAATAAATATTTGGTCTATAGAAGTTTTACAGAGTGTTTAATGTCGTAAAATATAGCACAATCCCATAACACTAGCAAATACCAGATGTCACTCATGCGTAAAAAATTGCATGCATAAAATGAACACAATATATATGTGTATTGTATGATATTATATTAGCGTGAATAATGAAGTGGGCCAGACTGAACTCTGACTTCTGAATTCGGCTCTTCGTCATCATCATCATCAAGTTCTTCTGTCGTGAGGCGACGCTTCAGTTCGGCGCGCGTCTCCTGCACCTGGGCAATGACAACATTCATGCTCGCCTGGTAGATGCAGTAATCGATGACATTTAGGCGCACCTTGTTTTTCTCCATGGCGCCATAAAGGAACGAATATACTATGTGGCCTACAGGTATATAATACTTGAACCAATTGTGCAAACGACCTCTGCTGAAGAAAACATATTAGAACAAAATATAATAATAATTGCAATAGTGAATAATCTATAAAAACTCCCTAATCTATCTCGAAATATCGCAAATTCGTTTATATGAACAGACAAACAGCAAGACGAACATTGCAAAAATTCACTTCGTGAGCATGGCATAGACTCGGAACTGTTCTGGAATATTTTTTGGGCCCTATCAGCATTATGTTTTTATAATACATAAACGTTGAAATTGGAATCAGAAAGATTTAACGATTGCCTTACTTACACCAATTCTGATTTGTCATGCAGAAAATTTACGAATCGCGCCAAATTGTCAACATCCTTGCGTAGGCTATGGAGAAAGGATTTCAGTTGTATCAATTGTGAAACTGTGCTACAAAACATACTTGGCTTCCGTTTCCTGTACGGTGGCACCATCACGTACAAGTCGCACCTCCAGATAGAACCCATGGCTGTACTTATAGCGCAGATATTGCATGCTGCCGATTGCGAGCATTTCGCTATCTTGAAAGAGTATTATGAAGTCGGCCAGCACCTTGCACTCCAGCTCATCGTTGGTGGCAAAAATAATGGTCTTGCCACAGTAGCGTAAATAGCGCAATATGTTCCAGATTTCGCGACGCGTCGTCGCTGGCATACCGCACGTGGGCTCATCCAGAATGAAAATCTTATTGTAGGCCACCAGCGACAGTGCCACATTCAACTTGCGGCGCTTCTCCGAGGTCAGCAAGCTGCATTTGCGATGCATCCAGCCGGTCATGTTGAGCATCAGGCAGAGGTCGCGCATCTTCTCGCTAATCTTGTTCTCCGTGACGCCCCGTATCATACACAACAAGCGTATATGCTCGCGGGGCGTCAGCTCCTCGAGTAGGCCAGTATCCTGTGGACAGTAGCCGACATAGCCCAGTATTGTGTCCAGATCGTACTTGAAGTCCAGCCCCCTCACATAGATCTCGCCAAAGGCAAAGCCATCCACGCCCACCAGCTGTCGGATTAGATGGCTCTTGCCCGAATTACGTGGCCCAAAGATGCCCATGCTCATGTATCTATCAAGCGCAATTGCAAAATCGATTCTAGTTGGAAGAAATTTAATTGGTGCACTCACTTATTTAGAGCAAATGATACCGTATTGACCCTGTTGCCCTTCTCTGGTATCTTGGCTTCCACCTGATCAACCAAAAACACCGATTGCTTGCATTTACTCATGTCCGCATCGGCGATCTTCTGCTTCACATCGGCCACGTCGCTATCGTCAAAATGATAGGTGGTAGTGCGCATCTTAAGTAGACTATAGGAACAAAAAGTATATATATTTATTTATATGTATATATAAACTTTCGCATATTGACAAGACTGCTCAAGTCGGAAACGCCCGACTAGGTCTGCCTGTATGAACGCGTCAGAGACTACAAAAGCGGATATTGGACTCATTCGGTCCGTATATATCATACGCAGATCAAGTTTATTTCAAACGATCGATAACTCTTTCCGTTTTCATATAATCGAAATTTATCGCTTTTCTGACCCGGCCTATTAAGCCTTTTAAATTTGTTTCAATATATTTCGCGTTTTGGATACCTCCCCCTAATCTCCCCCTCGTGACAACTGAAGAAGAAGAATTTCGTTTTAATAGTGGGGGCTACTCGCAATCATATTTACAGGATATCATCTGGAAACGGCTTGCCATTTTTGGTTTCTCCAGCTCTAAGGTTTTGGGAGATATGGATTACCCAAGAGATTGTTGATGCGATTTTACCTTTATGTTAGAGCCAAGTTAAGCTCGCATTTGCTTCGCTTAGTCAATGGTTTTACTATATTACCAGGTGACAGGTATTCCCGACTAGTTGTTAATATGTTCGAATAACGTACTTACTTTTTAGATGAATGGAACTTCTTTTCTTTGCGATGCAATTCGATCCAGAATATTAAGAGAAGTGCAATAATCGATGCCAACATCATAAAAGTTAAGGCCGGCAATATACCAGGATCAGCCCATTTAAAGTAGGTGTCAACTGTTGGGCGACGGCAAAGTGTGCGAGGAATCTGCGTAGATAATTGGGGGAAAACAACTTACACTCACAATGGGGCACCAGCTCGTGCATATTCTGGGGTGTGCAGTTCTCGAGGGCGGCGCACTTGGTCTGGCACAAATGTTCCTCGAGGCACCTTATGTAAATGTTGCTGATTCCATCTAGGAGGGCAAAGCCGGGTAACATGCAGGCCCCGTAGTAAAATATTATGTTGCTGTTGGCCACGTCCCAGTAGACGATGTAAAGGACAAGACCCGTGATGCTCTGAAACGCGACAGAGGCGAGAAAGGCACGCACAATTGACCTATTAACATACATGGATATCACATACGTGATGGGCAGGGCGGCCAGGCCGTAGACGGTGATGAGCAGCAAGAGAAGCATGTTCTCATAGATACCAAAATCACCAATGTTAGTGCTGGCAGCAATGACGATGATTATGGCCGAGTAGATAAAGTATGTGCAGAAATCCCACAGGAGGCTGACACACCAATAGACCTGCAGTCCGAGACCCGCGATTATCTGGAGTACACGAAACTGGCACATGTTCTCCTCCACCAGAGGGATAATGAACACTGATACGACCAAGGGTAAAATGCATCCAATTGCTAATGGCGCATTAATATGGGCTATCTCATTGTCCAGCAAATTGATCTTCATGGACAACGGCGTGGGCATCGGATGATTCTCCACCAGGGCCTTGAACTCCGTTGCATTCGTATACGTCAAGCTGAATTGGAATAAAAGTCAGATCAGATCAGAACAGTTGGCTATGAGAGATCGCTGCTTACTGTAGTATTATGTTGTGTATCAAGTTAAGCAACATTGGCGCCGAGTGAAACGTGTCCTGACTAATATAGCCATATATATCCTGTTCGCCATGTCGCTCAACAGAGCCCAAGCTGGTCAATTCTTTCATATCTTCAAGTTTATATTTATAACTGCCCTTTTCGCAGGAAAACGAGTTCGCCTCAAATGTGCGCGATATCGAATTAGCCTTATGATACGGGGGTATCTTAGCCAAGGATTTGACATCTATATAGCCGCATCGCTTAATATCGGGTATATTATGCAGGTACATCTCCACGCCCTTGAATCCAATCGAAATTGTGTTTCGGCGTACTTCGGGCACATCCAATACAATTTCTAGACGCGTTATAATTACAATTAATATAATACAGCCGAATATCATTACAATGGGCCAGACATTGGGCGCCGAATGTATCATCTTCTTGTAGAACATGGCGCGTGTTTGTTGCTTTCGCAGCTGCTTCTTTGATACCACAGAGTATTTGAAGGTTTGCGCTGTAAAATGCGGTAACAATCGACGACGACGAATTCGATACAATCAATACGTACAATCGATTTATTTATATGACTTACTGACATCGGGAATGAACTGTTGTTGCATGCGAAACGATGTGACCAGCTTCATGTAAATGTCAGACATTTCAGAGCCTACAACTCGTATATTCTCAATGCCCAGCTTTTTGCGATCGTTCTCTAAATGTATCAGCATCTTCTGCAATCGCGGTCTATGCTCCGACTTTATCTTGTAGGTCAAGCTATCGCCGATTTCGTTCTCTGGCTCAACATTCGGTATATACTGGCCAATAAATTCTGTGATTGGTGAATCTGGCACATGTGGTTTCTTGATTAGCACCTGGCCAAAATACCAACAACAATAAGTAAGAACGTAGTCGGCTGTAGCCGACTACTTAATACTCGTTCACAGTGTAATAACTAAAGAAATAAAAATAAAAAACATTCGAAAACTCTCTAATGACCAATCGCTACATATGTTAACGAGTATAATGAGAAAAACATTTTATGCGTGTATAAGCAAACATTAAAACCAACATGCTGATTAGATTCTAACTTGAATCCAATTTCACAATTTTTTTTTTGCCAAAAATGCAACCCTGCATTGCCAATAAGCAACCAAAAGTGTTGCTTAATTATCATGATTAGGATTAGCCAGGAATATTTAAAAACAAGTTTCAATAAAATAACAAATTTATAAAATTAAATTCATAACTTACCAGCTCAACGGAGCGGCTAAATTTGTTTCGCAGAAAGAAGGGGGTGCCGCTAGCTTCTAAAACACCCATGCTAAGGATGCCGATGCGGTCGGCAACGGCCTCGGTCTCATCAATGCTATACGTAAAAATTACAATGGCGCGCTCCTCCTTCTCATGTGCTACAATGCTCCAAAATATCTGCGCCTCGCGCGCTCGCATATCCCGCGTGGGCTCCTCAAATACAATAACCTTGGTATCGCCCGCCAATGTGCAGCATAGGGCGACCACGCGACGCTCACCATAGGTAAGGCTGCCGATTCGTGTGCGCCGATTATTGATGTGTGTCTCGAGGTAATTAATCCACTTGTTTCGTTCGGCAGTGAAGCGATCGTTGTTGCCCTGCTTGAGCTTCAATCGGACATGATAGTCAATCGTCTGCTCTATGGTCAAATTTGGCGAGAGTCCATTCTCATAGCTGCGAAAATCGACATGACTCCGATGGGCGTGTAAGTTCTTATATACATCCTCGCCCAGATAAAGCAACGAACCGCGTAACGCATACTTGAGTGCACACATGATGCGGAACAGCGTCAGCTTGCCGGATCCGATATGACCCAGTACCACATACACCTCGCCAATGTAGATGCGCATGGAAATATTTTTCAATATTTTACGCTCCGAGGTGCGGTGCACTGTGTAAATGTGTCGCAGTCGGACCAGCTCCTTGCTGCCCACATCGCCGAACTCGAAATTGTGCCAACTGGGCGAGCGTCCCAAAAATATTAATCCCGCATCGCCTTCAACATTTCGGTTTCGCTTTTTATAGAGCAAACGCCGGCTGAGCAGGCGGCCTGGCAGTCGCCACTGTAAGAGGGTTAGCATAACTGTATAGATAAGTGAACAGAGAATGGTGGATATGAAAAGTGCAGCCACATCCATAGATCTGATCGTGAGGGGCTCATCAATGATCCGATGAAACAATTGCATGCTGTATGGTATCTGATTGCTAAAGAATATCGTCAATATAAAGTACACATAGAGACCATGTACGTCCCAATATCGCTTAAGGATTACCCCAAAAACGGCATAGTTCAGTAGCCAGATAACGATTGCAAACAGTAGTGCATTGATCACGTTTCTGAAAATCTTGGCAAACACGATCGCAGTGATCACCAACTCGAAGGAGAGAAACACTATAAAGACTATCATTAAAAGCAATCCCAATCCGGAAAAGGCGCTATCCTCGAGCGACCAATACAACTGCAACAATTTATAGATCATGCATATAGTCAATGAGCTTTTTTTTCAACCACTTACACATATGACAAACAACACAACAAGCCCCACCAAAGACAAACGGATCATCAGCACCAGAGTAATGCACATGTATTGCCTTGAAAATGAATAGCCATAATGCCATTGATGCGTCATTACATTGTCCCGGAGTTGTCCGGCAATGTTCTGTAAGAAAAGTAAGACATACATACATATATAATCAAAATTATTTTCGGGAGAAAGTACACAGGGGTACACAGTGCCCAGGAGCTTGGTGGTTGCCCGGCAAATCGGCGCAAGAAAGCTGCTTCTAAGCCGTAAAAATCGTATTCCTTTTAATTTGGTAACCTTACACGGCAATAGTCCCATATCAAGCGGACCAAAAAAACACTCAAGTAATTAATTAATTAATGTAATATGTTGCCCAATTTTTAAAATGAATTTCTGATCATTAAGAGATTTTCAGTGCTGGCAAAGATCCTTCACAGTCATATTTTAGTGCTTGAATTTCGTTTTCATTTTTAATTTTGAATAATTTAAACTTGGGTAACTCTCCCCAAAAAAAATTCCCCATTCAAGTACTACAGACGCCTTGGCTTGTACATAGATTTGAATGCTCAGAAAATTTTATAACAATTATACTTTTCGCTAAGAAGTTAGTCAACGATTTTTGAAAGGTATAGTTTGTGTATATATTTAAAGAGAGCCACTTTAAACCGATTTTCACTCACCCGTATTAAATTTATGAACGGCAGCAAATAGAGAAAATTGAATAGAAATGCGGGAATGGTGTATACGTCCATCGAAGAGCAGCGATCTTCGGCCGCGCGGAGACGTACATTGAACACTTCTGTTTGGGGCTCCGTTGGGGATACGGGGGTATGCAGATTTCGTAGCCTGCGCAGCCATTCTAGAAATACTTGATGCTGCAACTGAAGAAAACCTTCGCGTATGTAAATGTCCTGATATATATCCGAGTCCTTGACATTATCACGCTTGCTATGCACAGTGCCAGAGCACCGTGTTAGCCATAGACGATCTTCAGTTAGGAACGGGGTGACCGCACGGAATTCGCTCGGAAACCGTATAATAACGGAAAGTATCTTTGGCACATCTTCGTCCTTATCGATGTGCTCAAAAATAATACCGGCCAGTGTAGTGCGCTCGTCAAATTGATTCTCCAAAGCCTCTGGATTCTCAAAGCCAAGGGTATCATTCAATTCCAGCGTGTTGGCCACGGCAGTGGCCACTTCCGTTGTAAACTTCGTGTTGGGCGAGAAGACCAGCTTGTACTTGGTTTGCTCCCGCTTGGAGTCGACCATGCTTCTGCCAGTTGTGATATTTGACGCATTTTGAGTTTCGATGGAATGCAGCTGGAGCATTTGGGGTTTAGCTTACGTGAGTATATTAATATCGTCTAGCTTGTGGGAGAAGAGGGTCTTGTCTCCTTCGAAATCGGTGCGGCTATAGAGTAATCTTTTTGAATGTGAAATGGGATTCACCAGGATCACAATCAGCATTATAAATATGGTTAGGCATTCGAATAAGGTTCGCTTCCATATCGCCAGTTCGATTTGTACATTGTGCTTAAATAGCAAGCCAAATGTTGCCGGCATCTTAATACCATTCAATCCTGTTCAAAACAATCCTATTAGTTAATTAATACATCTGCAAGCCACTCACCGCTGGTTTCTAAATTTTGTAAATGCATCTATAACGAAACAAACTTGTGTTAATAATGTTTCTCTTGCTTGACAATAAACACACTGATTTGTACTAACATTCTACTTTTTTTTTGTTGAATGTACAATAAAAACACTCTTTTTTTATACAAAAACAGCTGAGCTAACAACTATTGCCAAAATTCATACACTTTGTCAAGAAAGAGTTTTGAAAATGGTAAAAATTCACATTTTGCAACTTCTCTTAAAAAAAAAAATAATTCCTAAATGGTTTAAATTTTGATTGTTCACTGATCTTAAAATGAGTATAAAAAAAATTACCAAAATTCATTCTAATTCATTCATTCATATCTAAACATTGAAAATTTGAGGATTTTGTAGATTTTAAACGATTTAAGGAAGAGGTGAAAACTATCGATCATCTGAAATAAACTTAAAATGTGCATGCCATGCACGAGTTTAAATTCCAATATCCGAATATTTTTAGACGTAGAAGTGAATAATCAAAACGGACCAGAGGTGTTTAACATTATTAAAAAAAAAAATTAAATACTTTAGGAACTCATATGGTTGAGACTTTTTTACTTTTCATGAATGCTGCCACCGAACACTTGATAGTGGAAAAGGGCTATTACATATTACAAGAAATAAATGAAAATCGACAACTTCTGCAATTAGCAGAAATTTGCTGCCATACAGTTTCCGATAACTCAATGTTATGTTAACATTCTGTTTAGAATGTCATTATCGACCTATCGATGTAAGAGAAACATCCCTGTATTTCAATATATATCAAATAGTAGACTTGCCGAGTCATAATCAAAGTAATAAGCTTGTCAGGCATTGGCTTTAAATTCTCGTCATCATTGATTTAACTAAGATCAAAGCGGCGGTCGTTTATAAAAGGAAAGAAATACACTGAAAAATCAAGAGCAAAATGACGCTCACAAATCGGGTAAATAGGCTCAACCAAACGTAAAGAAAGAAAAAAAAATCATCAAACCATAATGAATAATTGTAGATGGATACGGAGGCGGCCTACACGAAGGGCGAGGGTTTCCGTTCATATTACATACAAAAAATTGAGGAACTGCAGTTGATTGTGGCCGAGAAAAGCCAAAATCTGCGTCGATTGCAGGCACAGCGCAACGAGCTCAACGCCAAAGGTAAGAGCGATACAAATC
This sequence comes from Drosophila micromelanica, assembly GCA_004143825.1. NCBI lineage: Eukaryota > Metazoa > Arthropoda > Insecta > Diptera > Drosophilidae > Drosophila > Drosophila micromelanica. Next base: position 20,409 of record SCDY01000510.1, read on the forward strand.
AAGGGAGACACCCAAATAATAGTGTCGCATTCTTGTTTTAAGTACGCATGCTGCGGGAGGAGTTGCAGCTGTTGCAGGAGCAGGGCAGCTATGTCGGTGAGGTTGTCAAGCCGATGGACAAAAAGAAGGTGCTGGTTAAGGTGCATCCAGAGGGAAAATTTGTTGTCGATCTAGATAAGAACATCGATATTAACGATGTAACGCCGAATTGCCGTGTCGCATTGCGAAACGAAAGCTACACGCTGCACAAGATATTGCCGAACAAGGTGGATCCGCTGGTTTCTTTGATGATGGTCGAGAAGGTGCCCGATTCGACGTACGAAATGGTTGGCGGATTGGATAAACAAATCAAGGAAATCAAGGAGGTAATCGAGCTGCCCGTTAAGCATCCGGAACTTTTCGACGCCTTGGGCATTGCTCAGCCAAAGGGTGTGCTGCTTTATGGACCGCCCGGTACGGGCAAAACATTGCTCGCCCGTGCTGTCGCCCATCACACCGAATGCACTTTCATACGTGTGTCTGGCTCCGAGCTGGTCCAGAAATTCATTGGCGAGGGCTCGCGCATGGTACGCGAACTCTTCGTAATGGCGCGTGAGCATGCCCCTTCGATTATATTCATGGATGAAATTGACTCGATTGGCTCGTCACGCATTGAGTCCGGCTCCGGCGGTGACTCTGAGGTGCAGCGCACCATGTTGGAGCTGCTAAACCAGCTGGATGGGTTTGAGGCCACCAAGAACATCAAGGTTATCATGGCCACAAATCGCATTGATATTCTCGATCCAGCTTTGCTTCGGCCCGGTCGCATTGATCGCAAAATTGAGTTCCCGCCACCGAATGAGGAGGCACGTCTGGACATTCTGAAGATTCACTCGCGCAAAATGAATCTAACGCGCGGCATTAATCTACGAAAAATTGCCGAGCTGATGCCAGGTGCATCTGGTGCCGAGGTCAAGGGTGTCTGCACCGAGGCTGGCATGTACGCATTGCGCGAGCGTCGGGTCCACGTTACCCAGGAGGACTTTGAAATGGCCGTGGCCAAGGTGATGCAGAAGGATTCTGAGAAGAATATGTCCATTAAAAAGCTGTGGAAATAAACCACCTCATATCCGTTACCATTTAACAACTATGATTTACATTTATTTCACACAATATAATTTAAAAAAAAAATAGGGGAAACTCGTTTTTCATCTCTCAATTAGCTGCCTTGCGTAGCCGCAGTTCCGCCCGTAGCATAGCAGAAATCTGTTCATCCTCGGCGACATCAATGCACGTCTGACCATCCGCATCGCAGAGCTCCAGTTGGGCATTTAACGATAACAGAAGGCGCACCGCCTCCACATGGCCACAACTGGCGGCATAGTGCAATGGCGTCTGCTGCTCCCCATCGCGCTGGTCCACGTTAGCACCGCCCTTGACCAGATACTCGATAATCGGCAAGGCATTGCGATCGGTTGCCCAGTGTAGCAATGACATGCCTTGGTCATCCAATTGCGTCAAATCTGCGGGCGTCAATTGCTCGCGTATACGCTGCAAATTGTTCTCCTTGACGTGATCGAATAGAGTTTTCAGGTGCTCCGGCTTATTGGCCTCCTCCACGGGCACCGATTCAATCGAGTGCACCACCCAACCGCTCAGCGCGTCACCTCCGCGGCCTGTCTTGTCCTGCAACCAGTTCGGATCAAGTGTGTGCACTTTATCAATGTAGGCGCGCTGGGCGTCTAATGTGCTCATTTCACCCAGCTCGTGCCAGGCACTCCACTTGCTGCGCGCCTTCATTTGCAGGAGCGAGGGCCGCGTCGTTCGACAGACACCCTCCGTGGCCTGCTTGTACAGGCCGTACAGCTGGAGCAAATCCCTGGCATCGTAGTTGTTCGCATTGCGCATCACGTGTGCCGTTGCCTTTGAGAATTGACTCTCGTCCTCCTGCAGCTCCTCGTCGTCAACCAATTCTGGATCGTTAACAAACATACTTAACTAAATGCAACTGCAATGACTAATCAACTAAACTAGTACTAAAAACTGTATGTGTGTGACTATGTGTAAATGTGTGTTTATGTCAATTTATATTGCATTTATGACTTTTGTATATTCAGATAGTTGCCCTCCAGTATGTGCTTCTGCTCGTTTTCAATCTTCTCGAGCGCCTGCAAACTGTTGAAGCTCACAAAGCCGTAGCCCTTGGAACAGCCGGTTTTCTTGTCAAATATGACGTTAGCGTTCAATACGCGGCCAAATTCTTTAAAATATCCCCGCAACTCTTGATGACCCACCGTCCAAGGTAAATTGCCCACAAAAATGCGGTGAACTGATTTTCCAACTTTTGCCACTGCGGTTGCCATGTGTACGACCAGTTTTTCGGATGCTTGCCTTTCTCACTCTCGTCTCTCTCTCTAGCTTTCTGCTTTTCACGTCTGCAATTTTCGCACGTTAGTTAGTTAATATTTGTAATTCAACACTCTGCCTCACCTGTTTTGGCACAAACGTTGCGTAAATGTTTATGTACGAACTATGTGTGACAGCTATGTATGTAAAATATCGGTGTTGTTCACTGTAAACTTAACCTCAAATTAAGAAAACCCTGGAACCTTTATGTCTTATTCCACCGTCCGATTTCTTATCGATTTTAACGCGATTATTTTAGGAGGCACCTCTTTATACATTCTTTAAAATTTAATGACAGCAACATATTTGTGTGAGAATTTAGTGATATGGCAAACTTATCGATATACATACATATTTAACTAGTTCTGAAAATTCTAATCGAACCAGCAAATGAACAATTTTGACCGCTCAATTTAAAAAAGGAAAAACAAGGCTTAGTTTGTATATTCTGTTTTACCATTTTTCTTGGTTCCCTTTTCTTTTTATTTAATTCCCGATTTTATATATATTTGCTTTTTTTGTTTAACAAATTTATTTTAAGATACAAACTACTTATAATTAACAACATCGCATACATATTTCATAAACAAACAAATCGTTTTTCGTACATTTACAATACAAAACAAAACAAAATTCAGTTGGCATAATAAGCTAGGGATGTTGTGTCTCCGATTGTTGGTAAGCATTTGAAAACAGTGTGTGTATTAATAAATACTATGGAAGCGATTTATTCCTTATCTATTATTTTCGTTTTTCTCCTCTCAATATAGATGTTTGCCAATGAAGAATGCATTGCGAACAGTTATTAACTTGGATGTTTGCATTACAATTTGCTACGATTTGTCATGTAATTTCTATTTGTAATTTTAATTGTATTATAATTATGTGTTACAATGTATATTTAATATTTTGGCGATCTCTTCTCCCCATACATTTTTCTGTTATGTGGTATCGGTGTTTCCGCGAATCTATAAATCCAAAGCATGTATTTATGCTACGGCTCAACCGTGGCATTTTCTGGCGAGCTGACTTGCCCTTAAAATACATGTTTAACGATTTTGTTTATGCTTTAATAGTTATCATTGTCTTATTTATGTTTGAATACAAATATAGGCCTGCATGCAGGCATATCCTTAGAGTTAACATAATCCTTCTCTTTTTCAACATATACAATACATATTAAGTTCATTCAAAATTAGTTTGTGTTTTTCACAAGTCAAAAACTATAGAGGTTTAAAAGTTATTTGCCTGATTTTTACAAAACATATACAAAAATTGTGTATTAATTGTATTTGTAAAGGTAAGTATGCATGTTTATATGTATATAATATGCATTTTGCTCTGATTTCCATTTAAATTGCTTTAAAACTAATTGTAAAATTAAGTAGTAAATTTTGTAAATATAGAAAACAATTCTCATTTTTTTGCTTTGTTTTTATAATTATTTGTATAATATAATTACAACAAACTATGTCTAACATAAATATATATAATGTTTATATATTATGCACAAAAAGTATATATGTGTGTGTTGTCTTAGCTTACATGTTTATGATATCTTTATCTTCGTTATATATATAAATTGATATTTTATTTGCTTGTTCTTACTTTTTTCGTTTTTTCTTTTTATTAACATACTATGTGTTAGAGACTGGCCTCTCTGGTATAGTACAAATAACGCAATAGTTTGTTTAGTTCTTTTGTTTTAGCACACATACGAAAACAATTAAATAATAATAATATTGATAAAAAAAAAATTATATTAGTGTAAAAACTTGCCCTCATAATATCCCGCTATTGGAAACATTTAATCATAATCGTACTGAAAAAAATTCGTTTATGTGTCACAGCACGACCAATAATTTTGTATTTGTTTTTAAATAATTGTTGTAAACTTCAATTGTAGATGCAATTGTTAAAATCAAACGCATTTATGTATTGCATTAGCTACGCTTGGTGGCGGCACACCTGCTACCAAAGACGATGCAGGTGAAGGTTTCTTGATAATACCGAACGCACATCGTTGGTAAATCGCAACGCGTCCAGCATTGGAAGCAATGATAACAGTGCAGTATCCATTGGATCGGAGAACCAACTTTTAATGGGTATTGCATTGTTTGGAAAACAACGATATGCTCCCGGCGAATTGTCAATTATAAATATCTGTAAGAAAAATGTACACATTATTTTAAGATAATTTCCCATTTGATATTTGTTGCAAAACTGACCTTATTCAAATCACTGCATATGGCTGACAAATCTTTGGTATAGGAGCCATAATCGGGCGTGCAGTGCTGTCTGTAGTACCGACGTCTCAGTATATTACGGCCATTGTCCAGCTTGTCGGCGACAGCAGCGCCATAGATTTCCATGCTGGCCGTAAATACCACCAGATCATACCACTGCGAAACCTATAAATATATATGTATATTAATATTGCAATAATCTTTAAGATTAATAGTATATTATTGGGTTTGGTTAATGTCCAACTTGCTGTCCGTTCCTCTGATCGTACAAACGGATTACGAGATTACGAGTTAACACTTTTTGGCTAAGCCCACTAAGGGCGTGGCAATTTGATAAAATCTATTTATGCTTCTGAGTTTTAAATAAATTTGTTTTTAGACTACCTCTTCTAGAGATCACGCAAAATATGGATTCTGTATCTGCATATCTTGGGGAGGATAAACTTCGCAAAATATCAAATCAATCGTTTTTTAAATTGTAATATTTATTTACAACTAACGAGTATTATGCTGTCTGTTATATTTGACTGATATATAATTTTTTAAAAAATGTTTTCGAACTTTGACTTGAAAAAATACGCTCTAAAAATGGAATATAATAAATAGAGAATAATCATAATCGCTAAAAGAAAGTGAATGCAATTTCTTTCACGTTTTCTGCAACGAACGGCGGCGATCGGTGACAATATATGTATGAATAATCAGAAATGTTTATGCATATACTGTTTAATGTTAATTCCTATGTAACAAAGGCACGTTGCTGGTACAATGTTTAAGAATAACGCACAATAATAAATTTAAAGCAAAAATAATCTTGGTATGTCTTGAACCCATCTACAAAAACAAACAAATTTTTACAGAAACTCACCACATCCAAAAAGTAGTCGACGTGCGGGCGCTTGTGGACAAAGAACCGCACCGGATGCCTGTCGATGGTCACCTTGACGGTGAAGTCGTGCGGCGTGCCAGGCTTCACCGTGTTTCTGGGCATGGCATTGTGATGCGAGTGAATCAGCGTCTCGTCCAGATCCAGCACCAATGTCTTGCGCTGAACCAGGCTGAGGCGATGGCGCGATACCGGCGACAGCGGGAACTGTTCATATTTAACCGGTTGATACTGGATAAACTAAGAGAGTTAATTTAGACATTCATATGTTGTACATAAATATTGTATATTCACAATTGTTTTTTTGTTTTTTTTTTTTTGCACAGCTTATCAAAGGAACACAACCTGATTAGTGTTGTGACTGTGGAGTATTCGAATTTTGAGTACTACGCTAATCTCCCAGAGCAGAGTCATGCTGCACTTGGCACAATGTACAGAAGAAAGGAGGATGATAAAGGATTACATGAGAGGCTGAGACCCTACTACAATGGTCAAGGCAGCAAGCACAGGGGGCAGGAACATGAGGGGGCAGCTGTTGCTTATCGCAGCCTTGACCAGTGGGTGCCGCGTTTATGTTATTTAATCGGTGCTTAAATGCGATAACATAACACCAAAAAAGTGATGTTTAGCTTTTGGTCGGGTGCGTTGTGTGTTGTGTTTGGGGAGAGTGTTCTACAAACAGATCACTATGCAATAATTAGTTTATTTGATTTGTATTCATTTTTGTGGTACTTACAGCGCGCACTTGGCGATTGAACATGAAACAAATGCATGTCCAGACCTTTGATAGCAGCAGCAGCAGCGCATGGAATTTCATTTGCAGCAACGAAATCATTGGTAAGAAGTTCTCTTCTTACCAAAACAGCTAATAGAATTCGGTTAAGTTGCGGCTGCGTTGTCGTTGTCAACGTTCTTTTTCACTGTTGTTGTTGTTCTTGTTGTCGGTAAGCTTTACGATAGCATACAAAAAAAGGAAAAAAACAAAAAAAAAGCTTCCGACAGTCACGCAAAAACCAAAATAAAAGCGCCGGCTGTCGGACTACCAAGTTGTTGTTGTTGTTGTTGCTCTTGTGCTTTTGATAACGCGCTTAAATTTTTGCTCTCTTTGCATTTGTGTTTTGTGTTGTACTTGGCGGTATCGTTATCGGTATCGGTATCACAACTATTGCTGCTCGTTTGGATACTTTTTCACACACACACACACATACACGCGTTCAATTGGCAAGAGGCGCGCAGGGAATAAAATCGATATTTAGCACAAGCGTGCTACCGGGGCCCTGCAAAAGGATACGATCATATCCTTCCTGCTTTTGTTTATGTTTGTCAATATGCACATGTGCATGTACATGTGCACGTAACTACTATTTTACTATTTACACTTTTGAGTTGCCCTACTGTTTTATCACTTCTCTCATTTTCACTGCTGTCTGTGCTGATGCCGTCGCTGTCACCGTTTGTTGCTTTTCGTCGTTTTTGATTGTCGCCGAGTCTGGCGCCTCTGGCAACTTTAGAATTGCGTACGCATTTGTTTTGTTATAATTATCCAGGGCCCAGTGCCAGTAGATTGAACTAACAACTTGTAGAAAACAGAATTACTTTTCTACTTTGATGTTTATTAAATAATGTAGCGCGGCAAATGAATATTGCACTTTGATATTGAGTAATCCAGTTTTTGCTTTTTGTTTAATGAATCGCACACTCATACATGCATATGTACACACACACACACACTCCTTTAATCAATTTGGCTAAAAGCCAGTCCAAAAAATAAATTGTGAAAAATAAAAGAGATTGTCGCCGTGAGCGTGGTATTGTTATCGTTTCTTTTTTATTATCGATACGCGCGATGTTTCCCTGACTTGTATTTAATTTATTGTTTTACCGGTTAGTTGTATTATCGGCGACAAATTCGTAGTATTGAACTAAGATTGAATTTATTCAGCCTTTCGATCTGTATTGAAAACAAAATTTGAAAAATAAAGTAAAAACTTCTGTTACATCCAATATAAAAGAATTACTTTATATTATAATACCTCATTGAACGCCATGTTGGCATACGACAAACCATCATGCAAAACTTTGACTGATGTTTATTTATTTAATAATTTTGTTATGTGACGCTATCATGTGATTAATAAAAATTTGTGTAGTTATTGTAAATATCGACACAATTTGATATTATTATATGAGAAAGAGCACGTAAAATTTTTCCCGCGATGCTTCATGCACGGTCTGAGCGTGTAAGCGCATTTTGATGCTTCGATAATTTTTGCATCGGCCGGCCGCTGTAATCGTTTAAAGCGTCGTTGACGTTCTTTACAATTTGCAAAAGTGGAAAGAAAAAGAAAAATTATGTAGACTTTTTGCAAAAGTACATTCGTTGTAAAAGTTTTGCAAAAAACTAAAGGTGTTGGCCATATAATTTGAAAACGTTATCGTTGCGCGAGTCATGCAAAGCGATTAAAAAGTGTTTAATTTTAATTTTGCATATATATATATATATAATTATATATATATATATATATATATAAATATATTTATATATATACTTATATATATATATGTACGTATATGTGTGCGTGTGTGTACATGTGCTTAAGTGCGGCGAACGCGAATGTGAAAAAAGCCGCAATCCGCAAACCCACGGCGTAGACTTTTTTGTTGTCAAAGACAAGTCCGCATACTCCACATCAGCGCTAGTGTGAGTGCATGTGTGTGTGTGAGTGTTGGAAACAGTGAGTGTGAGAGAGAGAGAGAGAGAGAGAGAGAGAGAGAGAGAGAGAGAGCGGGAAGAGGTAGCGGTGGCCGTGCATTGGACTTTCTTTCACCGACCGTCTTATAATAACCGCTAAAATTGTGGAAAAACAGGAGAAAACTCCCAAGCGGAAGAAGAAGGCTGCAGCCAGTAAAATGTCTGCAGTTTATTCTCCGCAACCGCCGCCGCAGCAGCAGCAGCCGCCGGTGCAGCATCCGCCGGGATCCGTGCAGTTGCCGCCGCCGCAGGCGCCGCCGCAGCAACAACAGCAACAACCACAACAGCAGCAGCAACAACAACAACAACAGCCACCTGGCAGTGGACAAGGGCCGCCAGGTGGCGTCGGTGTGGGCCCCATGGGACCCATGGGTCCAATGCAGCAACGTGTTGGTCCCGGCCCAGTTGGAAATCCCGTTGGTGGTGTCGGCGTCATGATGGGCACACCACCCAATCCGAATGCACAACGCGGCGGTGTGCCCGCACAGCAGGTGAACTCGGCACAGATACAAAAGATGCTGGACGAGAATTGCGGACTTATCCAGGCCATACAGGACTTTCAGAACATGGGCAAATCGCAGGAGTGCATGAGCTACCACGTGGCACTGCACAGAAATCTGGTCTATTTGGCCCAACTGGCCGATCCCCAAATGAACATCGCCCAAATTTTGCCCGTAAGTGCTCCATTCACAGCCAGCTAATTATTGTTCGATGTTAATTTGCAATCATTGTCTTCACAGCCACCGCACCTATTGCAGACAATGCAGCAGGGCAACCAACCGCCGGCGCCGCATGGGATGACCGGCGTGGGTGTGCCACCGCCTGGACAGCAACAGGTACCGGGGCAACAAGGCGCACCGGGGCCACCGCCGCCGCCGCCGGGCAGCGTTATTCAGTCACAGATGATGCAACATGTCGGAGATGGCGGCGTACAAATGCCGCCCTATCCCGGCCAACAACAGCAGCCAACACATCCGGGCATGCCGCCCAGCGCTCAACAGCAATCTCAGCAGCAACAGCAACAGCAGCAGCAGCAGCAGCAACAACAAGCCGGCCAAGTGCAGCAGCAGCAGCCACCACAAGTTAGCCAGGCTGGTCCCCAGCCACAGGCCGCTTACCGCAACGTACAAGCCGGCGCTGGCCAGGCTCAGGTTGTGGCCAATACAGCGCCCAGTAAGTGTAAAGTAGAGCAAAGAAAATGTCATTGTTATTTAAATTTAAATAAGCTATGCAGAATATTATGACGAGGTGAGTTTAGTTAAAAAAAAAACAGGCAATGATCAAATATTCCTTGATCTGCCTATCTGTTTGTATTGAAAGAGTTTCATCTCGTCATGAAATCCTGCATAGCTTATAATTTTTTCTCGGAGGCAATACATAGCTGCATAGGAAGATTGGCCCTAAAAATCAGTTATTATGTGTTGTTGTTGCTTTTAAAGATATTCACAACAAACCTGACAGTTGACAGTGTCACTAGAAACAGAAGTTTAAAACTATATATAATATATACATCATATTTCATTCAACTTTAACAGAGTAAATATCTGATTAATCAATTTATTAGATTCGTGTTAGTTTTCGGTTTGCACTAGATTCCCTTACCCATTAATCTTCTGTCTAAGAATATTAAAATCTTCTAATTAATAGTTCATGAAATCATATATTTGAAATGTTATTGCACATTAATAGTTTATGACTTGATTCCATTTCACACTTTAAACGTTTTAAAATTGAACTGGGATTATTACTTTCACTAATTTCAACGCAGATCAGCAGCAGCGGCCCAACAACGGACCGCTTCCGCCCGGACAGAGTCAAGCACCGCCGCCGCAACAGCAGCAGCAGCCGCCCAACCAACAGCAGCAGCCGCAGCAGGGTCCGGGGCCAGTGCCAGGGCCACCTCAGGCACAGTACCGGGTCAGCTATCAGCAGCAGCAGCAACAGCAGCAGCAACAACAGCAGCAGCAGCACGGTCATTATCCAGGCTATCCGCCGCAATCGCAGCCGCAGTACCAGCCCCAGAATGCGTATCCGTATGGGCCACCCGGCCAGGGCTATGGACCGCCACCGCCGCCGCCAAATGCTCAGGCGGCTTACCATCATGCCGGCATGCCGCCCACATCGACGGCAGCGGGCGCACAGGGCGTGGTGCATGCCTATCAGCCCAATCCGAATGCCGGAGGCGTGGCTGCCGGAGGTCAGCAGCAGCAGGCGCCGCCTCCGGGCGCATATCCGCCACCGCCACCCGGTCAACAGGTGGCGCCTGGGCAGCCACCGCCACCAGCACAGATGTACGGTCCACCGCCGACAGCTGGCGGACAGGCGGGACCGCCGCCGCCCGGGCCCCCGCAGAGTGTGCTGGCCAACCAGTACGGGCCGCCGCCGCCGCAGAATGCTGGCGCCGTGGCGCCCGGACCGCCGCCAATGGGCTATGCAGGCTATCCACCGAATCAGTACGGGCAGGCGGGCGCGCCGGGTGCACCGCCGGGCAACTATGGACCGCCGCCACCCAATAGCCAGGCACAGTCGCCGTACCAGGCGTACCAGCAGGCTGCTGGCGCGCCACCTGGCAGCTATCCCGGCCAGCCTGTGCCCGGGCCACCAAACGCCCAGCAAGTCAGCGTTGCGGGCACAAATGCGGGACCGCCGCCACCGCCAGCCAGTTACAGCACAGCGCCCAGCCAGACACCCCCGCCGCCACAGCAACAGCAGCAGTCGGCGCCCAATCAGCAGCAGCAGCAGGCGGGCAATCCAAATGGGCCAAATACGCCTCAATCGACGCCACCGCCGCCCACATCCGTGGCGGGTGTGCCCCCAAATCAGCAGGCGCCAGGCGCGGGCGCTGCCCAGCAGCAACCGCAGTATGCGCCACAGCAGCAGCAGCAACAACAACAACAACAACAGCAGCAGCAGCAACAGCAGGTACGTTGAATTCTCAAATACAACAAGAAAGAAGACTTCAGTCGGGACTATGACAGAATCCGAACCAAGCTGTGTTAAACATATTGCATGTAAAGCTTTCTTCAATTTCTGATCCGATCTTGTTGAATGGATTCTTGTAGTACTAGAGAAACATTCATGTGAACCAAATATGTATAAGCTCTTATATAGACCAACGGGTCGGAGATGTCTCCGTCAACCATTACGAAAAATAGTCCTTTACCCATGTCTAATTTTCCGCTCTCATTTTGCAGCCGTTGCAGCAGCAACAGCAACAAGGACAGCCTGGTCAGCAGCTGAGCGCCGTTGTGTCCGGCGTATCGCCTCTGCCGACGCAGCAGCAGCAGCCGACCTATTCGACGCCACCCACCAGCGTGGCTGGCTATGGTGCACCACAGCAGCAGCAGCAGCAACAGCAGCAGCAGCAACAACAACAGCCACAGGGTGGTCCACCGCCACAACAGGGCGGTCCACCGCCGGGCGGACCACCGAATTCAGGTGCGCTCCCACAGCCGAATGGCGCAACGCCGCCAATGGCACCAAATCAATACCAGCCGGCGCCTGGTGCACAGCCGTATGGAGCTCCACCGCCGCCGCCGCAGGGATATGGACCGCCGCCGCCGGGCAGCGCGTATCCGGGCCACGGCTACCATCAGCCGCCGCAAGCCGGTGGCTATGCGCAGTACCCGCCTTCCCAGGGCTATCAAGGCTACAGACCGGCGCCGGCCGGTGCACAGATGCCGCCACCGGGTGCACCCCAAGGACCGCCGCCGGCGGGCGCCTATGGCTATTACGGTAATCAGCCACCGCAGTGAGCAATCGATGGCAACGATTTCCGATTTTCGATTTCCGATTTGCGTTGAATAGATAAGGATGACGCGACCAGCACACACACGCGCTACGCCATGTTCCTTCTCGCTTTATCGCTACCTCTCTTTCCTTTCGTCCCTCAAACGCTCCCCGTCTCTTTCTCGTTCATGGTCTATGCATTAGTTATTTCCATATTTACTTGGTGAATCCTGCTTCTGCGCGCACGTGCAGCAGGAATTCAAAAGCATACAAAAATACTAGCATTAGTTTGTATCTGTAGCAACTTTAATTGAGACGCGTCTGCTAGGCATATATCTACCCTACACTTACATACACTTTATTAATACGATTTTTAACTACCTAAATACATATGTACGATTTAATTACTGTGCTCGTTTTTAATGTCTGTGCTTGCATTTTTTTTTTAAACTTTTTTTTTTAATACTGTCTTCTTTTTTTTAGTGTGTATTAACGTTTCCCCTTTATCCGATTGTAAGAGTAGTTTTTTAATACAATTTTACAATATATACTACTAACATTCATTAAATGGCAGAAGCAGATGTATGAGAATAAACATGATTTAAGTAGTATTTAATGATCAAATATTCCAACAAAAACTATATACAAAACAAAAAAAAATACAAAAATGGACTAGACAGCAAAAGCTTTATGTGTGTATGGGTGAAGGCGACTGCCAGTGCAACTGTTGCTGCTGCTGTCCTGCTCAAACAAATTGTGGCGCGCGCACTCTAGTTGTAATTGTAAGCCGCAAGGGTTAAACGATGATCGATATGCATGCCTACATGTGTATCGTCATCGATAGCATTTACATAAATTGAAACTGTATTTTAGAAACGGCAAATACTAATGCTAACAGAAAAAGGAAGAATATACAAAAACAGACAAATTAAATATTTAAAATACTTACACATAAATGAAGAACAAAGCAAAGGCAAAATGCATTAATAAAAGCAACGAGCTATCTTATTTTTTGTCGTCTTTTCTCAATGTGGGGAGAATGAAAAATAATAATAATGCATGTTTTTTTAAATAATTACTAAAGAGCATATATTTTTAAAACTTATCAACTACAGAACTGCATATGTATATACATATATTTAAACTGTTGTTGAATTAAAATGCCTTGACATTAGGTTATATGATTTGAATCAATGAAAGTAGAAAAAAATGATATAGATTTCGATAAAGCTAAGAAAAATACAAATATGAAACTTCATAGTAATAGTATAGTAATAGTTTTAATGCAACCTTTTTGCGTGTTTCTCTTGTTAAAAAGCAGTTCTTTCTTTCTATGGTATTGCTGTTTCTTGTTCCACGCTCATCAGATCCACAATTGACGGATCTAAAGGTTGTTCCGTTATTTAGCGTAGAGCGAATTTGTGACGTCACAATGTTAAGTTCGCAGAGTTTTATTTTGGATCAAGAAACAATACTTGATAACAAGCATCTACAATAGCATTACAAATATAAAAATTTCCAACAGCTTTGTCCACAATATGATAGAGAATACACATACATATAATATATATAGACATGATCATGAGCGTTTTTATTGGTTAAACGGATAATAATTGGGACATGCCAAAGGATGTTCTTGAACGAACATGTGTATCGAAATGACTGCCGTACTTTGGAATATGTTTATTACAGCTGCCGAAATGGGTGCTGCTTATCTGCTGAGTATCAAATGTCCCTTCTCTCTGTCTCTGTCTCTGCCTCCCTCTCTCTCTCTCTCTTTCTCTCTCTTACATGATGTCTGGTTTTATCACATGTGCTTCTGCCTATCACAAAATGGATTACTTTCCGCCTGAAACCGCGGCTGCCGGTGCTCCTCCTCCTCCTCCTCCTCCTCCGCCTCCTCTTGCTGCACTTCATCCTTTATATCCGGTTGCTCTACCTGCTGATGCTGATTGAGAGCGGCAGCAGCCACGGATTTCTTGCCGAAACGATTAGTCAGCTTATGGAAGAGCTTGCGCAGCAGATTGCGCGGCATTGTTGTTTGGCGCTCCACAATGATCAGCTTGGTGGCGACACTGTGAATGGGCCCAAAGGCCAGAGCCACCACGGTGCATGCCAGACAGATGACATTGTACGGCATGCTGAAATCGGGCGTGGGCAGCGACACGATGAGCGCCTCGGTGCGCAGTGTTAGCGTGTATGTGGCACGTGATGCATTGAACGAGTCCCTGAAGAGATGCCCCTCAAGCGGCAGAGCCGTATAATTGCGTCCCAGTGGCAGCTGGCTGCTTATGACTGCGGCGCCAATGTAATGCCCATGATTCGCATCCGGCGGATACTCGAGCCACTTAAGCAGCAGATAGTCAACCTCAATTGTAATCAGGGCGCTGCTCTGCGCCGGAAGAATAAAGCCAATTTCCAGATGGGTGGGCAGCTCGCGCTGCTTCCCGGGTGCATAGTGGAGCAGATTAAATTTCAGCTCGCTGGCACCGTACTCGTGCAGGCGCTGCGGCTTGCTGCGTATGCGTAGCGTGTAGAGATAAGCGTGCACGTACCAGGGCACCAGTTCCATGAGCACAACGGGAAGTGGCTCGTAGTGGGTATTGGTCACCTCGGTGGCAATGCGTCCGCGCTTCTGGCCATTGCCCAGCAGATAGCGATGTGCATAGAGCGGCGGCGGCGACAACGTTCGCTGCCTGTTGTTGTTGTTGTTGTTGCCCTTTGGTCCCACCCAGGCAATGTTGAACAGACGCGCGCCCGGGCCCTCAAACTGCTGCTGGATGTCGTAGACGCCATAGAGGACAGTGTAGCCACCGCGTGTAGTTGTCAGCTCGTTCTGTGGTGGCGGCACCAATTGGAATCGTTCGCCCTGCTCGTTGCGCTGTACATAAATCTTGCTGCTCGTGGCCAGCTCACAGTAACCATTGAGGCCCATGCCGAAGAGGCGACGCAGCGAGAAGTCTGTGCTGCTCTGCTCCAGCAGCTTCAAGTCGTAGACCAGATTGGCCGTTTGCGTTAGCTCCACAATGCAATTGTTGGGGTCATCGCTGTCGCACAGTGTCCGCACTTTGACGCCCAATGAATGGTATTTGGTATTGTGGACGTAGCCGGAGTTCAGCAATGTGGCCAGACCAGAGGCGCTGCCGCAGGGCAACAGTTTCTTCCATGGCGTCAGGTTCTCGGTGCAGACAATTTCCCGCGGAAGCGTCGCATAGCGGACAAATTGATGACTCTGATTGCCCGACTCCATGAACTGTGGACGGAATATATGCTTTGGTGCTATGCTATTGGTGTTATCCACAAAATTGAGCGAGGAGCAAAGAACGCCAGAGAACACATTCGCCAATCGCATCCATTGCTTGTTGACATCTTCGCCAGTTAGATTCTGTGCACTGAACCAGGCCCAAAGTTCGGCGCCGCCCGTTGCTTCAACAATGGGATAGCCCCACGTCTCGTAGCGCCAGAGTCCCTGTGTCAGGCTAATGTGCAGCTCCTTCACATCGTACGTTTGTAGAATTTCGGCGATGACTCGCGGTGTCAACTGTGTGTGATAAACTAAAGGGCGATATGTGTATTGAATGTGTCTGTGTGTGTGCCTGTGTATCTACGGGCGTGGCAATAAAGCCGGGTTACTCACGATTGTTGCGGCTGCCATAATGCCAGCGTGTGGTGAACTGAAAATATGTGTTTACATGGTCGCCGGCGAGCGGTCGCACCACAAGCTCCTCATGGAATTGCTCATCGGTTTGGTATTGGGATTGGTGGGTCTGGCCCAGGGCCAGAAGCGCAAGCGGCGTGAGCAGCAGCAGCAACAATAATGCCGATGCGGAGGTCATTTAGATGAAACAGCAATAAATGCTCATTAATATTACTATGTAAATACGATACAAATTAAAAGTGAAATATTCATGTGTTATCGATATTTTATTTCTCATCGGTCCGTTTGGATTTGACGTTATCGAGTCTAGAACAAGTTTTAACTAAATGCAGTATTTTTTAAATATGAACATGCCTATATACTTGATCGATTTTAAAGTGAATTGATGACTTGAATGTGAATATTATAACCACAGATTATAAATGGTTTCGATTCTTTATAAGTTATCATCGTCTACTGTTAATTAAGACCAAATTATGGTTTAATTTTTTTTAATAGTATATCGATATTAATCTGTTAACCGCAGAATGGGAGCTTCAACTACATGGTTGCATTTATTATGCGGGCACACTGATGTTGCTAACCACATATGCTATCGTTATTGCGTGTGTTAGAAAAGCAAATGTAAACACAATGGGGGCAATAAAAACACATTTGGAGCTTTTAAAATTGTCTGTTTATTAAAATGTATTACACTTAATTGGGTTGTCTTGCATGAAATTGACTAAGGATATAAATTGCGTATGTAATAATTGTATTTCATTTAATAAACTGCACGTGACCCCAGGCTGTAAAATATATTATGACTAAAATGTCCATTTAAATTTATTTCCAGTTACAGTGTGGCCAAGTGTAATTTACTGTTTTTATTAAACTAGTTTATCAGTTTTTAAGTAGTAGTTTTTGCTTATTGCTAAGAATATAAGAATTATGTAATATTAAAAGAGTTTCGACATGATTATTTGTAATTAAAAATTCGATTTTTGCGCGTAAGTGCCTTGGTCACACCGAATCAGTGGCAGGCAGTGTGACCGCCCGCAACATGTATCGTGTGTTACGTTAGGGCACACTGCTTACTCAGGGCTGTCAGTTGTTAGAGAGCCGAGCGACTGTGAAGACGTACGTGTGTGCTCAAACAGTGCTCTCAGAATTTATTTTTGGTAATTTTTTTGCTTCTGGTTTAAATTAATAAGTATTTTAAACAAAATCACGATAATAAAATAAATTAACGCCGCAAAAATAAACAAACAATTAGTTTAACGTACACTGTTAAAGGAAACAATTTATGAAAATTTCAGGCAGTTTTTCCCCTACTGGCAGAGCAGCAAGCAAATATATAACAAAAAAAAAAACAAAATGAAATTACACATTGCGGCGCGCACACTACAACAGCCAAACAATGAAATGCTTGTTTTGTTGTTAATGCAACTTGAAATATATGAAACGCAATGAATTTAAAACGAGTAACATTCTGAAGCGATACACATTTATTAGTGTTTGTACATTGTACATATACATATACATATCGTATATATATATATTAACATACATATATGGTAGCGATATAAAAACAATAACAATGTTTTTGTCGAAAATTCACTATTTTGTCTATAAAATTAACACGCATTTGAACAAATATTTATATCTACCAAAGAGAAAAAACGTTAGCATTTCTTTCATTCAATTGAAAAAGAAATAGAAATTCGCGGAAGACGACACGACGACGGTGAAGAAAGATTTTTACTCGCGTCGCGGTATACTTCAACTGTTTTTGAACTTTTATTGCGTTGCTGCTGAGCAAGAGCGCCAACTACAAAAGTCGCTGCGCAGCGGCCAACAACAACAAATCGCTGCGACCGAAAGAAAAATACAACGAAACAAAAATGAGTGTACGAGTGCAAAGTGCTGAGAGAGAGAGAGAGATAGAGAGCAAGAGTAAGACTTGAGCATGCGCGTTATTTGCTCAAATGTTGCCCTTGTCGTTGTATATGTGTGTGTGTATGTGTGTACATTTGTGTCGCGTCATTTTCGCCTTCGCCGAGCAACGCGTTGCTTGCTGTGCGCGTATTTCGTTTATCGTCGTCGCCGTAAACTCACACACTGATTTTGCCATTTGCCATTGTTGTGTTCTCAGCGAATAGCCGCTGTAGTTGCTGCTTTGTGGCTCTCGGCTTCGCATAGTTTGCTTGCTGTTTTGCCAGAAGATTAAAGTATTTTAACTAGCACACTACTGTTAATTACCAACTGCCGCAGTCATTTTAATGCATATTCTATTAATTATACCAATTTAGCAAGAGAAAAAGTTCTAGCAAGACATACATACATTTGCATATTCACACAGAAAGAAAAACCCCATTTGCAAATAAACTTAGTCACCGTTGTTTGTACAAACTAAAATGCAACAATTATAAAAAAGCAAATGTATGTACAAATCGATGTCTACAAATACACATAAACCAAAAGAAAAGTGTACAAATATACAAAGCAAGCAAAAGTAACGGAAAGTTCATAAACGACATTCTTTGCTTGCTATTGTGGTCGGCATTGTCGGCTCAGCAATCGCAGTGGAGCAAGCGAGAAGGCGAATCAACGGCAGCAAAGCTGTATGCTGAGCAGCGGCAGCCATGAGCTTTTCAGAGCAACGCTCACAAAAGAGAGAGTAGCAAGCACATTACAATCGACGCGACCTACTCAAAAAAAAGGTGATTTTTTGTTTAATTTGTATTATTTCTATTTAAATTTTCGTTTTAGTTTTCTCATAGTTGTAATTCCTCTGTAGGCTAACAAACTTGTAAATTAGATTGTAAGTTTTAGTAATTGAAATGTCAAAAGCACAAACAGCAACAAAAAAAAAGTGCATTGACAAAAAAATACATAACCATAAGAAAAATAGTAAAAACACATACAAAATACAATAAACAAAAATAATTTGTAGTTTAAAAACGAAAAACAATTCTGCGTAACATCAACACAAAAGAAAACAACAAAACCAACAATAATATGAAAAAATAATGAGAAACTTAAGTTAAATAAACGTAATTTTCATTGCCTTAAACAACCGAAAAACAACAAATTACACTTTTTCTTCGCTTTTTCGCTCTTTCTCTCTCTACTTCCTCTCGCTAGCAGCTAGTCACCGACGCGTCGCTGGCTCTTTTATTTCATAACTAGTTTGTGGCTGACAATCATCACATGTGTAAAAAGATTTTGGCCAAAAAGCCTTGTCCGGGCGCAGCATTATCTGCTTGCAGCAAAAATAAATGAAATAAATGTAGCTCAGTCCACAAATAACATTCAGGACAAAGTAAAATGCATTAAAATTGAAATGCGCCATTGCGCTTTTCAACGCTGAAATGTGTGCGCTTCATTTTACGCTCATTTGTCGCTTTGTAGCGCCTGCACAGCAGCACTCACTTTCGTTCGTTCAATCACAAAATATTAACGAACGCTCTCACTGCCAGTGTTGCCACACGTGCGCCACCCTGCTTTTATTTGCTGTCAACGCACACATCCGACAAATGCATGCATATACATACATACGTATGTGTGTATATATGTTTGTGTGAATATGTCATTTCCTGTCAGTCTGTCCTTAAGCAGGCAACAAAATGTTATTTCTTTTTGGATTTTTAAACGGCAAATTAACAGTGAGTAATATAAGTGCTTGCGATGGCTGTGGCAAGAATGAGAACGAGAATGAAAACGAGAGAGTGATGGGCAGTTGGCCAATCACTGCAGTTTCCCCTTGGTGCTGCATGTGTTTATGGGTTTCTTTTTATTGGGTTGGAAGAGGGACATGTTCTTTTTTCTTTAGGTTTTGTCAAGGGCATTCAACCGCCCACAGCTGTGGAGCGTTTATAAACAATTTGTGGCCATGATTGCCGTTGCATCCTTGCGTTCGCTAGATGACGTCAGAGCGATCGAACGACCGACCGCTCGCCCGTCTGCTGTCCAGCCAAGAGCACGTTGGCTATTTTTAAAAAAGCCCCAGCTACAGTGCGTTAAGCATTTGTATCTGCTAATAACGTACGTATGTGTGCTGTTGCCATCGCCGCATTCGCATTCCTCAAATAATTTCGTATTTTATAATGGGGGAAAAATAGCCAAACGCTATATACCAGCAGAGCACATCGCATTGTCGCGCGCGCGCGCGCACACACACACACACACATATGCCCACATAGTAAGAGGCGAACAGACACTCGTACGACAATGCTCTGCTCTTGCTCTGCCGCCACCCGTCACCTTGTTGACCCAGCTAATTTTTCGCTGGGCCCTCTGCCGCGTTTTCGAGCTAAACGCTCGGGCCCGCGCTGGCGGCAGACTGAACGTTTTCATACGTTCGAAATTTCAACGAACTTCGGTTTGTGGCCGTCAACCACCGCTGCCGCTGTCGTCGTCGGCGTTCATATGAATTCGCCGCAGCTCTCTCTTGTAGCTTTGTAGCTCGCCAATGTAGTGATACCACGCAGGCTAACAAATTTTCGCCGCAATTCATTCATTTCACTGTTTTTTCTCCTGTTCATTTCTATATCGTTGCTATTGTTGTTGCTCATTACAAAATTAGTCGTCTGCCTGCTTTTGTATCTGTTCTGTTTTTAATTTTATTACGTTCATTTAATGAAATTATGCCAAATACCGTAGTTTATACAAACACATGTACTTCTACTTAATCATAAATATGTATAACAATGTGAAGCTTTAGCTGAAAATTTACATGTGCATATACATAAATATACACATGTACATATGTATGTTCATCCACGCTCAATTTGCACACAGACGTATCTCTATGTGTGTTGAGTTGCTTTTGCTTCCGTTATCCATGCATATGTATGCTCGAATATATGTATGTACATGTGTGTCAATTTTCATAGTGATGTAATAAATTTTTAGGTGCGGCTGCGACTGCGACTGCTTTTTCAGTTTGTCATGTTGTTCTCCATTTGACTACTTTGTAAAAAGAGGTCATATAAGAGTATATAAAAGCACATATAAAAATATACACATGTACATACATTGAATAAATCCCAGCGTCGATTGTTGTTTATTTAATTTCTGTTATGCAGATCCTTCCACCTGTCAGTATTGCAGCTCTAGATGTTCTTTTTGGCTTTCCTTCTCACTTCCAATTTCTCCATCTCCTAACCTTTTTATACTATATCCACGCATAGGAGTGTACATATGTACATACATGTATGTAGAGATACATACGTATAAACATTACTTCCGCTTGAAAAATTTGCATAAATAAAAAATGGTGATGCCCGCACATCGTGTGTGTGTGTACGTGCGTCGTGTTTGTCACAGTCGTATTTATCGTTATTTTCAATACACATGTCCATACATACACACATTTATGAACATGTAATCGACTGTTCTGCTTTGTTTGTTGCTTTATCAATCTTTGCATTTAAACATGGGTATGTGTGTTTACTTTATGATTTTAATGAATTTGGCCCATTAAGTTACTCTTAAGAATGACCTGCATAAATGATAAATGCCGTAGTTCAAGTCATACAAGATCATATGTGATCATGCCTATGCGTACTGAAAATAGCGATAAGTGTGACTGACATACATATGTACATACATACAGACATACATACATAAATACTTGCACTGGCAGATTTTAAATATTTGAACTAGATCAGATGTAGGCGGCGACGTCACAGTTACACATGCACACACATGTTCAATAATAAGGAAGAAGCGTAAATGAGAGCGGAATGAATTGGTGAGAGCCGCTCAGTTTTCTAGCTGTCAACAAGAGTGAGAATGGCAAAAACAACTAAACGTGACGTAGAAGATAGCTGCGCACATATTTGTGTTATGTCCGCATATTCAATTGATTTTCAAGTTTATTAGCCAGCGTCGTCGTTACAGCTTCAACTTGTCCTTTTTCTTTGGGGTAACTGCTACTAATGGATAAACAGGAATGAGCAATTTCAGACTCTTAAGCTTATGATGTTTGAATATATTGTGTATGCATGTGTGTGTGTGAACGTAAGATTTGTGATGTTCGTCATTTCTTTCGTTAGTCATTGGCGCATTTGTCATCGTCATCGTTAAATCAATATGTCATCGTTACCCACTCCACCAAAGTTTTAATCGGTTTTTCCAACTGACAGATAAACCGATTGCAATACTTATCGGATAATTAGGATGTGTTAGATGTCAACTTCCGATTTTTGCATGCTGTCAAGTTGCTAAAACTGAGGTATTTTTCGTGTAGTTTGAGTGCAGTTTTTGGCAGGATTGGGCTCCCAAGTTGTGTGAAGAAAAGCTATTACTTTTCTATAGCGACCAATTAAGCACAGCTTTGATCGCTCCATGGCGATATGTGTATGTGTTTAACTCTAGTGATACAAAGCAAGGTAATTAAAATTATAAATAAATTCAATTTGCAAATGTATGTGTGTTTTGGCATATGCGTATATTTACATACATAGATGTATGCTTGTACATGCATTTTTTGGTTACTGTGACCATCAAAAATGAACGGTTTATGTGTGTGAAAGGCAGCAAGAGCGTGAGAGAGAAATTAACGCAAGAGAGAGGAGAGATTTTGACAAGCAAAAAAAGAGACAAGTCGGTGGCGAATGTCAATGTTAAAAGATTTTCGGCGTCAACAGTGGCAGTTTAACGCAGTGTACGCGTGCGTTGACAGCTTACTGAGAAGTGGGCACGGGAGTAATTTAAGCTCTTAATAAAAATAAATTATGCATACATACATACGAGTATATATGTGTGAGTGTGTGATTGCATGCATTAGTGTATTCATTCATATATGCATACATATACATACATACATAACGACGTATAACTAAATGAGCGAAAAATACAAATTCATTGATTTCGACTTTTACTTTCTGTTAAGCTCGTCTTCGTTTTATTTTTTATTTTTAGTTTTATTTTTCTGCTGCTGGTGCTGCCCTCATTGTTGCCACTTTCTTTGTTATGCTTATGTTTTCTGTCCTTTATAAGTGTGTGCGTGTGCGTATTCGAATGTATGTATGTATGTATACTTTTAATGCGCACTCTTGCCCATAGGTCTACCTTCATTTTAGCACAATATGTGTTTGCTCACATTACAGTATTTTTTAATGTTATTGATTAGCGTTTCTATCACGGAAATGTGTCATGCACATGAATTGAATGAATATACATATATGTATATGTGTTTGTATGTATGCATGCATGGAGTAGTAAAGTGCAGTGGCTGCAAGTGAAGCAAACGCGATCAAAATTGGCACGCCCATGGCTATCAGCTGTTCGTGTGTCCAACCAGTGTGTACACACGCTGATTTGCAAATCACATGTGAGATTGGAATTTAGATAGTCGCATTAGCATGTTTGTGTGTCAACATTACAGATACATCATGCATCTGATTTTGACGTCAAGTGAATTGCGTGCCCGCTATCTTTAAATTAAAATAAAATTGCCTAAACATATATACATTTGTGGTTTAGCACACTTTTACATATATTTGTACATATTAATTTAATTTATTAACGCGTCAATTACGAAATAAAAATCAAAATCTTTCTTGCTGTCAATATAAGCAAACATACATACATAAACATGTACATCTGTGTGTACATACACATACATACATATACATACGTTGTATATGGTCATGGTTAAAAATATGTACACTTTTAATTTCACATGGCTGTTATTGTAACGTAAATAAAATAATTAAAATAACAATGCTTAGCGTATTGGCAAACAAAAAGTAACTGCG
The DNA here is from genome assembly GCA_004143825.1 of Drosophila micromelanica. Classification (NCBI taxonomy): domain Eukaryota; kingdom Metazoa; phylum Arthropoda; class Insecta; order Diptera; family Drosophilidae; genus Drosophila; species Drosophila micromelanica. The sequence continues at coordinate 43,813 of SCDY01000510.1, forward strand.
GCCAAGGTCAGCCTTCTTTTAAATTGGGGTGGTCAGCGTCTAATACAATTTCTCTGTCTTTTTTAATCCTCTGTTCTGTTTGCACTCGCACACTTCGCTCTCGCCGTAAATGACAATATGTATGTGTGTGTATGTATATGTGTGTGTTGGTAGCCAGACGCCGACATCGCTTTGCGAATTTTTTTGAGCACATTTTTACTTGAACTTTTCTCTGCTGTAACGTTTGGGTTTATATATTGATTTCATTATCCTGCCAAAAAAGACAGCTAAGCCCTAATGTCTGGCGGCTTTGGTCGGTCTTACGCATAACGGTTAATCATAACAAATCGACAGCTGTGTTGTTGTATACATGCTCAAAAATGTCAACGACTTGGAGTTTGTTGCCGTTCCCTATCCCATTGTCCCAGCTTCGGTTTTGTGTGGTTCATTGACATTCGAACTGAATTAAGGGCGATGCCGACATTTAGGGTTGCGTTTTGTCTTGTCTTGGGGATACCAAGTGTTGTGTGCCCTTTCTTTATTTGGGGGATCCGTTTAAAGATGGCGCATGTCGGCTAATGTTTTTTAACACTGGCATAAACAGCTGCCCAAAATGCGTACCTATGCATATGCATGCGTGTATACGTGTTTTCAAGAACAAAAATGAATGTAAGTTGATACAAATTCGATGCAATAATAAACAACTGAATTTTTTTGTACACATTCAAATGAAAATAAAGTAGTCTCCAAAGCATCCGGTCCAAGACGTCCCTTCATTGTTTATGTTACCCTGATAATTATTGTTTTCGATAAGACCCCGTTCCCATTGTAATTTCAAGCTTTTGTAGGCTCTAACATGATATTTTTGTATGTTTATCTTTTTATTTATAATATTTTCTGTCACATTCGCTCAAATTCTGGAAACCTGAATCCAAAAACGTATTTAAGTCAGATTTGAATGCTAATGGTGCAAATTAACATTTGCACACCTCTATTTAATAAGCGAAAACTACATTTAACTAACGTGAAAATGATGAAATATACAAAAAAAAAGCATAGAAATATAATTGGTTCTAATTTTGTTGCGCTTCTCTTGTTGTTTACAGGCTCCTTGGTCAAGATTTCCAACAAAACTAATTAAGGACTATTAAGAGGTAAGTGAGCAGAATTTCATATCGATAACATATCGATAGCGAAACGTTGACTCATGGTCCAGAACGAGAAAGTGCTAGTCGAGCATCTCGAATCGATACTCCGATTTGGACATGACGCACTGGGGCGATAGCATAATCCAAATAGCCGGCAACAAGACGCCGGTCTCACTCTCTTCTCGGACTACTCTCTCGCATATCTATGCATCAGACACATGCACATACATATGCACATCTGTTGATACATTCATACATATGCTTTATATGTACATTTGTATAGGGTGTTTAAGTTAAACCGGTTGTGCCTCAATTTTAGCTTGCAATTCGGTTACAAACGTCGGCATCTTCTTTGTTTTGGTTGCCAAGTGCAGTTTCAATCGCAGATGCTGTCATCTTTTTGTTTTTGTTTTTTCAACCATCTTCAACAACTACGTAAGCTGAAATCAGCTGTTGGTAGAAGAACGGCTTCAATTTGTATAAACTGAACTGAACCCATTAAAAATTTGTTAAAAAGGGTATGCTAGAGAAATTAGATGATCTAAGAGAAATCAGGAATCTACATACATACCATATATGGATTATTGAATCCACTTATGTAGGAATATCAAGAATAATTCTAGGATTGGTACTATGAACATTCATTCATTCTGTTTGTTTTACATGTTGCTTTAGCGCACGATAAATCTATACCTACCTATGTATGTATGTATGTATGTACATGTGCACACAGTGAACTCATGCATGTACATATATACATACATAAATGTAAATTAGCAGAGCTAGTTCTGTAAAACGTGCATTGCAATTGCTGACAAACTGTTGACACTTGGTATACATGGTATGCATGTGGCGTAATAGCGAGATGCGTCAACTGCATTCAATCAATAAAATACAAACATGCATACTTTTGCATATATGTATATATGTATGTATATGAATGATTTATAATGCTCTTCACTGCCTGGCTGTGAGTCATTACATGCTGTGTTATTGCTGTTATTTCGGTCAGCTGATTAGTCATATACATACATACGCTCATGCACGCATACACCCATAAATATGTGTGAACGTATGTATGTATGTACATACACAAATTTGGGTCATTCTTCTGGGCTTAACAGTCTCTGTTAAGTGTTGACATAGTACTGTAAACTCATAACATTTAGGCCACTGTTACGCTATTTACTCTTTAACGTGTACATTATGTAGCCTTACATTGATGTACATTAACATATATACATATATGTACGTATGCTTTGATTAGCCTGCTCTGCGTTGTTTCCAAGCAGGCTTATTTACGCATGACTGCCAAACTGCACCTGCTCACCCCTCACACTCACCATCACCATGCCAGTTTTAATTCCAATGCATTGCAGTTATATTAGCATTTATACAATTGTATGAATTATTTGTGGGCAATGATGACGCACTTAATGCGTAAATGTTGCATGTGCCTAGCGACTGATGATGAAATGTCTACGAACTGTTCCGTTAGAGAGCAGGCAGTGGCCTGAAAGCGACTTACATTTGTCAACAGCAGCAGCAACAACAACGAATTCCACTTCTTTTTTTTTTGTGTTCATTAGCCGTGAAAAGAACAACATGCGGCAGCTCACGCGAGATTCTGTTCGCTCTTTTTCGCTCGTTTAATCATGCAGTTGAATGGTACATACATACATCAATCTACATACACAAATATAGCATATGCACGTTTATGCATGTGTATTCATATGTACATATGTACGATATTATTTCCGGCCAACGATAATTGTGATGTCATTATATAGTGATCGCAAGCTTTTCTACAATTTAAGCACACACATACATGTGTATGTATGTAAGCACATATGCATAAAAATACATTCAAGTGTATGTGTGAAATAAAATGTTGGTTTTAGCAGCGTATTTAAGCTAGCATTGATAACAACAACAGCAGCAGAAGCAGCATGGAAACCATGTGCTCGTGTGCGTGTGTGAGAGTGGGCAGCAACAGATAAAGAGCGTGGAAATTTACATATGTAGTTTTGTGTGTTTTTGTTTGTGTTTGTTTTTGACGCGGCGTCGCAAATAATGTATTGCGATTATGGTTGATTATTTCAAAATTGTATTCATACGGACATGTGAGCGAAGAGATTAAAAGAGAATGAAAGAGTGCCATGGTAGGGCCATAGTGCACTCTCAGCGTGTGGTGGGATCATCAAAATCGACAAAAGCAGCGGCAGCAACAGAGAGTAAAATGTTTCGTTTATTCAACTAGAGCGGCTCTTGCTGCTCATGTCTCGGAATGGTTGCTTTTGAAATTTTTGTTATTTTCAATTATTATTATTGTTGTTGTTGTTGTTGTTGATAATGGGCCGTACGCTCAAATTTCTAGAAATATGGAACGGAAGCTTACATGTTCATGCACACAAACACATGCATACTCATTATGATGTGTGTATGTGCTTGTGTACGTTTGTAATAAAAGCAAAATAAAGAATTGTATGTATTTCGTAAAACTGTAAACACAATATTCGTTGCGTTCTTTGCAAAAGAAGCGAAAAAATAAAACAGTTGTGCTTTGCGCACACTACCGCAAATTACTAAACGGTGTATGCGCCCCTTCTAACATACGAGTGTTCCGGTGATTTGAGTGTGTGTGTGTCCGAGAGTCAGTGAGAGTTACCTGCGTGCCTCATTTTCTGAAAAGAGTATATTACCTGCCCCATGTCCCACGCGCCAAGCCCACTTGGGGTTGGATTTACCAAGTCGATTAGCAGAAAGACTTCTCTTCACTTGCGTTGATATGAACCGAAGTGAAAAAAGTATATTGACTTTGTGAAATTCGGCAAGTGGAGTACTGATTACCTCTAAAGATCGGACCCCATAAATTATAATATTTCACCTAAATTGAATTTAGTCCGAAATTAACGTCAATCGATGCGTCAATATTTAGTACAAAGTTGCAATTCGGAAAATCGATTCATCGATATTTCCATTTATTTTTAAACATTACAAATCATTGTAGATTCTAGATTCTTAGGATCGGTTTAGAAACTCAAAAGTTATTTTAATTATTTAATTAAGTTTTGTGTGCATGTTTGCACATACTTTTACATACATTTCAACTTTTTTCGTAGAATTTGTGTTTATGTGAACATTATGCCACATTATGTTAAAGTACAGAGTATCTGCTACTTTGTTTTTAGTTCTTGTCCCATTGTGAACGAGCATTTGGCAGTCGGTTATACCCGGCTGCAACGTTCTTGTTTATTTATAAGAACGTGTTGATTGGGAAATTGCTAAAAACATTTCGTTACTTTTCCTTTTATTCGAATTGCAATCTATTGCTTAAAAGTAGTTTTCTGTTTTCGCTTTACTTGAAATTTTTATGCACAAATCGATTGAATTTGCGCTATTTCTTATGGTTGGCAGCAGCAAGTGAGAATTTTAATATTTATTTATGCATGTGCTCCGATATCTACATACATACATACATACATGTCAGTACATACATATGTATGTACGTATGTTTGTTTGTATGTGTTTCTGTTGCCATTGCTAGAAAACAGTTGTCATTTGGCCTTGAACCTGAATTTCGAAGTTCAGCTACGTTTTTTTTTGTGCGCGATTTGCTTTGCCTTTTGTAGTATGTATGTATGTATATATGCACATACATATACATACATATGTTTGCTGTATTGTGCGGTGCGTTGACTGGCATTTTGCAATAAGCGCATTTGCTGTCATTTTTGCATTATAAATATAATGTATGTACATATGTATGTATGTAGTCTCGCATTATCCATAGAGATATGTTTAAATACACAAAAGTTTTGCAAATATTAAACTTTGTATGAAGCAAAGATTAATAGGTTGTGCTGACGGATTATTTTGCGCTCTTATAATACACAATAAAAAGAAGCAATATGGCTAAAGTCGAAAGCACCTGGCTCGGAGATACCTTGTCGTTACACAGACAAATTTGTTACATTTTACCACCAGTTTTCTTTAATAATTTCTGTTTCTTCGTGTTGATGAATCTTTCAGCAAGCGATTCTTATAGCGTTCTATCTTAAATTCTAGCTTTTACATTCTTTAAAAAAATTTCAGGCTGTAGATTTTTATCGATTTAAAAAAGAAACGATAAAAAACGGAGCTAGCAATCTTTTGAAACAAATTTGATCTGCGCATCCCACGGACGGACTTGAATCTTAAATCTCCTTCTGCCTATTACATAGATTTTCACAAAACCATTATACCCTTTTTAGCATTTTCAATGGGTTTAGGGTATATTGGCCCAAAGTACTTTTATTTTCTGAGATTTTAACGATAATGACACTTTGATCGCGGAAGTTACATACAGAGTTACCTTGGGAGTAAATTTTAGCAATCGACAGTAACGATTTTGCAGATATGTATGACGTACAGGTGTCTATGCATCTGTGTGTGTGTGTGTGTCTGTGTATGTGTGCATGTATTCGTTTACATAAATTAAAGTTTACATTTAAGTCGAATTTGAATTCTGCTGCAACCTGTTGATGACGTTTTAAACTCGCTCTCACACTGATAAGCGCTCCCGATATGTGTACATGCGTATGTATGTATGTATGTATGCATTGTACAATTTAGATGAGGTGTGTCATAGTCGAGCGCGCGGACTTTTGCGCTTTTACTTGTTCGCGTTCTAGGTTAATGAACTGACGCATATTATAAGTATGTATTGTTGTATGTACGTATGTATGTGTATATGCAAGTATTTAGTATATAGGGGTTGTTTAAATGTTTAAATGTTTAACTTATTGCTGTTTCGGGCACCCAATTAATAAACCAAAAGCAACCGTAATGCAATGTTTATTGTCTTGTGGATTATGGAAGATTAAATACACTATTTTTTAAATCAGGTCTAAGAAACATCTAAATAATAATATTAAATTTTATGATAAAAATTAAAATATTTAAACTGATATTGAAAATACCTTTACTTTTTTTAACGTACTGTCTGATAAATAATTTTCCGAAAATATAGACCGATAATAATATTATTATGCAAATATTGTGTATATGCATCATATTTCATGGCACAATTCAAATACTCGGTGAAAGGGTATAAAAATGCAATGGACAATTGCCAAAATGGCAGCCACGTACAGGGCTGCCATTTTTGCTTTTTTTTTACAGTGTTGTAAAATAATTGAAATTTCGATTTCAATAGAATGCATTTTACCAATGAAAGCAAACAAATACATATGTACAAAGTTTCGAATTCGTTTAGTTGTGTAAATGTATGTGAACTGCGCAGATGTCTGTCTATGATTTGCATAGTTTAAATTGCCTGCTGGGCAAATAAATTTTTGTAAATTTCTGCTATGTATATCTATCGTATTGAAATTCAAGCAATGAGCACACACACTTGTCATTTGATTTGCATTTTATTGTGCATTTATTTATTTTCAGTTTTACTGCTTCCTATTTTTGTTCGCGTGCCTATCTCCGCGTTTATTTTTAGCTGTTGCTATACCCCATCCCCATTCAATTGAACAAAAATTTGTATAATAATGTTGAACAAAATGTTTCTACGTGTCTGCCTATATTTCATACATATATATTTAATTAAAATACTCCCATCTTTATTGAAGTTCCATTTATTCCTCCATATATATTGTAAAATGTGCTATAGGGTATCCCAAAGTCGGCAGCCTGTTAAAAATAGTCAGACAAAAGTGGCTACAGCAACAGAATGCGACGCACGCATAACGCGTCATTGTGTGGCTTATGGACACACACACATAGTATGTATTAATGTGTATGTGCGTGCATACATACATATGTATTGCTGTTATGGATTGCTACGCTAATTAAGTAACTACAAGTGCACAACATATTGAATAAATGAATTGATCATTCAATTTATCAATAAAGAGGGATTCTTATGAATTTAAATTACACTCAGCTGATGTGCTTGCCAATACATACACTTATACATTCATATATAGTGTGTTTGATTGAATTGTTAGTGGGTCACACCCACAGGGACAAAAGCACATAACAGAATTCTGTTAATTCTGTCTTGATATGCACATACATATGTACATACATACGTCTGTACATGTATGTGTGTGTTTCTTACTTTCAATTGCGTGGCCCTTTATGTAAATACAGTGATGAAAAAAAAATATACCAACTGTGTATTCAAATGTAATCATTTTAATTCAATGTTTATTGAATTATGTTTAAAGAAAAACAGAATATACAAATTGCAGCCTGCAAAAAATGCATGTTGCCAAGAAAATTAATTGTATTTGTTGGGCCTGGAAAATAGAAACAAGAGACTAAACTCAATTTCTTACTTCAAAGCATTTTATTCTTATGTTTCTTTTGATATTTGGTGCTAACACGGTTTTTAAAAAATTCGATAGCATGTCGATACATCTCAAATCGAAAATTGAAAAATCGATAATCCATAAAATTGTAAATGCCAATATCTCGTGTAGTTTTAGAGCTAGACCATTTTCAAAGCAGATAACTCGTCACTTCCTTTACAGAACGGTAGAAAAATGTATGAGTTTTGGCCCCTGTCCCTCGCCCCCCACAAACCGCAAAAATGAATAGCTCGTACAGTGTTCTCACAGCGTTCTTACTTGTTAATGTGTGTTTTGGATCCTGTGTGATTACACAGGAAGTTTGAAGTAAAAACACCTTTGTTTTGTCTGACTGCAAGAGATTTTTCCGATTTCCTTGTATCAAAAAAATAAATAAATAAATAAAATAAAATAAAATTAACGAACTAGTTCCAGTTGGTTCAATGTATCAAATTTGGTCACACTAAGAATATTGTGGGTCAATCTGTCGTTTCTATTATTTTGTCCATCACTGTATGTATTTACTGTTGCACAGCTGATTTCTGAGTCATAACGAAATTGTTTGTGGGCGGAGAGACATGAATCAATAAAAATAAGAGTTTAACAACATTTGCGTGTGAGGCAAGCATTTGTCTTACTTATTGAATTATCATTTGCATACATACATATATACACACAGATGTTCATAAAAATATATATATATATGTATAAATATGTATGTATGAATGTAGGACATGGCTATATTATTATTTGCGCATATTCTTCAAAATCTCGCAAATGCACAATTAAAGCTGCCGCTGCCGCTGTTGCTGTTGCCGCCACTCGACGGACATTTGCATATTGCTGCAATTTGCGCTAATTTACAATAACAATTTTTGATTTGCACCCGCTTCAAAAATAGCTCAGCCAGTTGCAGCTTCACGTTTGTTGTCGCAGTCGCGCACATTTGTCGAGCACTGTTGTCGCTTTGCGTTGGCATCATCATCATGTGTGCGTGTGTAATGTGTAGGTGTGCTTGTATGCGTGAGCAAGTGCATTTGATTTTGGATGCTAAATGAAACAAACTTGCGCTGCAGCTGCAGCCGTCGCTGTTGCTGTTGACGTCGCGCCACATTTTGATGCCGTGTGTGCCACTTTTCGCATGCCGTCCTTGACCCAAAAGTCGCACCGGCAAACAACAAATCGACGCTTCGCCTAACAGTTGCCATATACATACATATATATATATATATACACAAACACACACATGCATTTCGCATCTGCCCAGCCACCCCAGGCGATGAATCTGGGTTAAGGTTGAATTTGCCGCTGTTGCCGCTATGCGGCGATCCTATGAGCTGTTAACGAACAGACAACTGTTAGCAACAGCTGTTAGGTATGCTCAGCTGTTGGCAGCTCATTTTTGTGGGTGGGTGTGTACCGTATGTATGTACATACATAAATATGTACATTCATGTACTGTACACGTATATCGATAACCAACCATGTGCGATGTGGATCATCGATTCATTGGTATTTAACTTTGCATGCAGTAACTGCAAGCAGCGCTGTCAGCAGAGCTGCGCTAATGTCGGCGTAGGCTACCTGTTGTCTGTTCGCAGAAATTATCAAGCTGACATTTGACATCTTTTACTTGTAGCCTGCGTAAGGGGACGGTGTTGAAATTGAACGTAAAATTATAGTAGGCTGTTTTCTTGACATTTTGGTGTATATTGGTGATTTTGAAATTAATTCATTTGCTGTACTTTCTTCTCGGTTTCAGACTGTTAAAAGGAACAACAAAATATTTAAAAACAAACAAGCTAAATTTATAACAAAGGAGAAAGAGCGGAAGACTAGCAATAATAATTAATAAAATAATAATAATAACAGTCACAAATCAAAAACTAATTTAAATCTAAAAAGCAAAGTATTTGTTTTTGGTCATCCAAACAGCGAACACAAGAGAAATCACTTTTAGCCTTATATACAACAGCTACAGCAACAACAACAAGAAATCAAGTAAATACTAGTATATTAGCCTAAGAAGTTGCAAGCACGAAAAAAGAGTTCGCTTAAACAAGATAATAACAACTGCTAAATTACTCAGAACTCCCAACAAAAAAAAAGAAAGAAAATCAAAAATCAATTAAACGAATATCAAAACCATCGCCAAAAAAAAAAACTAAACAAAAAGTACGCACGCAGCAGGCAGAAGTAATTAAATAAACAAGCACGGCAACACTGGCAGCAACAGCTGCAGCAAAACAAAAACAATAATAAACAGCATCAAGCGCGACTTTTGCTAGTCTGAAACGCTGTTGCCGCAGACGCAGCCGCTGCCAGTCGAAAGCAGCGCAGCAGCAGAAGCAGCAGCAGAGCAGCAGTGGGCAGCAATGAACACCCAGCAGGAACAGCAGTAGTTACATTCGCAAGTGCTGCAGCACCCACTTTTACATACACACACACACACACACACTCACATACAGAAAGCAACGAAAGAGAAAACAAAGAACAAGAGAGCAAGCAACTCAACTGAAACAAACAGTAATATTTTCACAGACTAAACAAGTGCCAGGGCAGGAGGGAGCGAAGGAGGTGGGGGCTAGCAGCCTGATGCAAAACAATATGGTTAGCATACCATCGGCCAATATGAACGGCGGTCTCAAGGCAGCTAACAGCAGCGGCACTGTCGTCGGCGTCGGCGTTGCCGGCACAGTGCTGGCAAATGCACAGCGCGTCTATTTGACGCCCGCCTCCAGTTACCATCTCGCCGCACGGCAAACCTCAGTCGGCGGCGCAGCGGCCGCGGGCGTTGGCGTTGGCGTTGGCGTCGTGGGCACAGCTAAAGTGGGCGCCGGCGTCGGCGGAAATCCGAATGCAGCTGCATCCACCAGCGCCGCTGGAACTGTGCGCTACTTTTCACAGTTTAGCAAGCTGCAGCCGGTGCAGCAACAGCAACAGCAGCAGCAGCAGCAGCAGCAGTCGGTGCAGCAGCAGCAGTCGGTGCAGCAGCAACAGTCTGTGCAGCAGCAGCAGCAGCAGAGCACCAGTGTTGGGCAGCGCAAGCTGCTTAACGGGGACACAATGGTGCTGGTAAACGGCAACAAGCCGCTGATCTTTGCAACACCAGTCAACAACAACAACAACAAGTTGCTAACAAGCACAACAGCAGCAGCAACGACAACAACTACAATAACAGTTCCTAACGGTAACAGGGTGTTAATCAGTAAACAGCAGCAACAACTACAACTACAGCAACAGCAACAGCATAAACAACAACAACACCAACAACAACAACAGCCAGCAAATGTGATTGATGAGATCGAGCTAAACGAGAACGATAACGAACTGCTCGAGATCAAGCAGGAGGATGGGCAACATGAGCCGCTGGCACTGACCGCCATCAAATCGCCAACTGCTAGCGATCAGGATGCGGAGCCCGAGCTCGATATCGTGATCAACAATGTGGTCTGCTCGTTCAGTGTGCGGTGTCACCTCAAGCTGCGCGAGATCGCGCTCAACGGCTCCAATGTGGAGTATCGGCGTGAGAACGGCATGGTCACCATGAAGCTGCGTCGTCCCTATACGACCGCCTCCATTTGGTCATCGGGCCGGATAACGTGCACGGGCGCCACATCCGAGGCGCAGGTAAGTCACAATCGGACGGACTATCCATCTATCTATCTACATATCTGATTGACTCACCATCGATTGCAGGCAAAAATCGCCGCTCGTCGGTACGCCCGCTGCCTGAGCAAGCTGGGCTTCCCGACGCACTTCCAGAACTTTCGCATCGTCAATGTGCTGGGCACCTGCAGCATGCCCTGGGCAATCAAAATAGTCAACTTCTCGGAGCGGCATCGCGACAACGCCAGCTACGAGCCCGAACTGCATCCGGGCGTAACGTACAAGATGCGCGAGCCGAAGGCCACGCTCAAGATCTTCTCTACGGGCAGCATAACGGTAACAGGTGAGCGAATCTCCTCCGAATCTCCTCGATCGATGTTTACCACAATTTAAATGGGAGAAGGCAATTCTCAAGATTATTCCCAAAGAGAGAGAGAGTAATATATGTATTAATGAGTTTTATTTGTAGCCGCCAGCGTGAATGACGTGGAATCCGCCATACAGCACATTTATCCACTGGTGCACGAGTTCCGTAAGCAGCGTTCCGCGGAGGAGCTGCAGCATCTGCGTCAAAAGCACCGCAACCAGGGCGTCGAGGATCCCAGCGACCTGGAGGAGCAGCTTGCAACGGAGGCCAAGTCCGCTGCCAGGGATGATATGTTCGTCAATACCACCCCCGCCCATACAAATGCCATCCGGCCGACAGGTGCTGGCGGCAACAGCCTCACGCCTGCATCCGTTTACACAATGCGCCGCCTCGAGCAGTACAAGAACTACCAGCAGATGCAGGAGCAGACCCAAGCCGAGCGTCGTCATGTGCCCTTCACCGGCTACACTGCCGGCCAAAGTACCAAAGGCATCAGCAGCAGCACCACCAACACCAACACCAACACCACCGCCAGCAGCAGCAGCAGCAGCAGCGGCAGCGACAACATTTGCGCCAATGCCCGTCGCCGTGCCACCGAATGCTGGGCGACCAAGCTGCAGAACAAACGTCCGCGCTACAATGATCCCGGCTCGACGGCAGTTGGGACTGCCGGCGGCGTCGCACGCACTGCCAATACCACCAGCTATGTCAATGTCGCCGCTGGCGCCGCCGCCGCAGCCGGCGCTGTTCCCAGTGGCAATCAGTTGCGCAGCAGGCCGCTCGTGCCCGTCGATGTGGTGCTGAAGCAGAGCAGCTCGCGAGCCCGCAATGCTGCATCCGTGGCAACCACAATAAAAACAACAACAACAACAACAACAAGTGCCGGCGTCATCTACACAAGATACGACACATCTTCCCCAACGGACTTCCATGTCGACGATCTGATCGAGGAGGACGACGAGGACGACAACATGCACTTCTATGTGCATCAGCGCCGGCGCGGAATCGATTGAAGATCGAGTTGATCGAGTTGAATTTGATGAAACAAAAGTTGCCTATGCCAAATTTATTATTAATGAAGAAGAAGAGAAAGACAGATAGAGAGAAACACACACACACACACACACACAGAGACATGCAAGCAAACGAAACAAGTATGATATATACTATATATATGTATATATCCAGACATATATATATATATACACCAATCATACTATTCTTATGTGCTCTTTAACGCATTTAACATAAGTCTTAACATAATAGAAAACACACCACAGCAAACACACACACACACACACACACACACACACACACACACACACACACACACACATGTACGCGCAAACTGCAATGTAAAAGGCAGCATCAGCAGCAGCATCAACTGAGAACGGCGAATTCAAAATCCAAATCAAATATTTTCTATAATAAAAACAAAACAAGAGCCAAATATTTATATATAAGGTGAGTTCAAAATCATTCAACATATTTATTTATCAGCTATATACATATATAATTTTAGTTTTCAATATGAAAAAACTGATTATTTCATTAACAAACGCATCCTTTCATTGATCTCTGTTTTAAAATTAAATAATAATAATAATAATTAAATTAAATGTCGAAATATAATTATTTTGAAAAATAATATGGTTTTGTACATTTATCGGCTTATCTATACTTATCAGTAATCTATGAGTAAAATTTTATGAATCAAACTTTAAAACTGAGGATTAGACGAGGAACGTGTTAAGAAGGATAAACGCTTCACTTTGTGCAAAAAATAAAAAACAAAATATTAAGAAAAAAATAAAACGAATAAAAAACAGCTATAAATTCATAAAAATATTTTCATAAAAATACAGCTCCCAATTTTAAATTATGAAACGTTATTTTAAAAATCAAGCCAAGGGAAAGAATTTATATTGAATTTAAAATGATTTTATGCTATCCATAGTATAAGCAATCAAGTAATAATCATAACCATGAACAAAACGACCATCCTCATCAAAATCGGTTGAGTTTTGGCAAAGTTACGACTGGGGAAAGTT